>PVKM010013761.1:0-29868 GCA_004027735.1 Carollia perspicillata | reverse complement strand
ATAACAAAGACTGGCAAATTGTGACCTTCGGGTCAATTCCAGCCTCTGCCTGTTTTTGTAAACACAGTTTTGTTGGAATAGAGCCACACCCATTTAGTTTAGCATTGTCTATGGTGGCTTTTACACTGCAAGAGCAGAAGTGACATTGTGGAAAAGACAGTATGACCCACAAAGTTTAAAATGTTTACTATTTGGACATCTACAGAAGACATTTGCAGACTCTGATTTATAAAGTAGGGATGATAGTAGTACTGACTGCATAAAACTATTATGAGGATAAAATGAGAGCACTGAGCAGTGCTGAGCACACAGCAATCACTCAGTAAGTACGCTGTTGGTGTGAAAGAAGCATGGTGCCTGGTGGCTGATAGCAATACTTAGAAACACAGAAGGCCTAAGTTTGAAGTCAGCCAGAACCCTTATTACAATGGTATTAGTTTGTGTCTATCTTTGAACATGTTCAAGCCCCATTGTCTTTGTCTGCAAAATGGAGATAATTATTACACCTACTTCAAATATTTTTTTGTAGATTACAGGGTCTGAAACAAAGAGTTAGCCATTGTTGCTACTATTATTATTTTCTGAAAGAAAAGGTATAACATCATCTTCAGTGTATAAGATGGGAATGACAGGTATGAAGACACTCCCAGACTGAGAAATCCCATGGAGGAGAAGATCCAACATCTTGAGTCTTTTCAAGAATGCTACTTTCTCTATCATTTAGAATGGGAAGGGCAGATAAAGGAAAGTTAAAGGAGTTCATCATTACCAAGTCCTTATTATATAAAATGTTAAAGGGACTTATCTAAGAAATAGAAGATACTACAAACAGTAAAATGACAACAAACTCATAACTATCAACAACTGAACCTAAAAAACAAAAACTTAGCAGACTAAAACAGGAATAGAACCAGATAAATGGAGATCACATGGAGGGTTAACAGTAGGGAGGGGTAAAGGGAAGGTACAGGGAATAAGAAGCATAATTGGTAGGCACAAAATAGACAGAGGGAGGTTAAGAAGAGTATAGGAAATGGAGAAGCCAAAGAACTTATATGTACAATCCATGGACATGAACGGGGGAGGGGTGATGGAGGGCAGGGGAGAGGTACAGGGCAGACGGGGGATAAAAGGAAATAAAACTGTAATAGCATAATCAATAAAATATACTAAAAAAAGAAAAAGAATGCTGCTTTCTCCTCAAGGCCAAAACTTGTGTGGCATGCAGGGATGGGCAGAGCACTCTTGTGAATTTTTGTCTATTTGCGGATCAAACACATAGAGCAAGTGATGATATATGGTAATGAATAGTCCCATGCTAATTTGAGCAAGCACATACAAAGTAAACAAAATGTAGCTTGAAAGTTACTAAAGATGAAAATTAGGTCAAAAGACCTTAAAAATACTTACATCAAAATTATTATTATCCCCCCCCCACCTCACACCCCTAACCAATAATGCCCCTCCTTCCATATTCCTTATCCTGATCCTATTTTAAAATCCAAGCTTTTTGACAATGTTTACCAGGACTTCCAAAATCCGTTGCATCCATACCTTCCCATTGTATTAGGGTACATGAAATTCTGCAACTTCATAATGCTCAACATGTGGCAACAATTTCACAAATCGCAGATACAACTAGGAAGCATTCAAGACGTCTTCCTTGGTTTTACTTCACGCTCTATCTACACAACCATTTTAGCTTTAAAGGGATCTCTTTAGAATCCTCATCAGCTTAGGAAGTTGAGGCTATAGCTGTGTATATTTGATTTTATTTTTATTGTTTATACTTACCTGAGGATATCTGTTCATTGTTTTGAGAGAAAGAGAGAGATTGGTTGCCTTCTCATATGCAGCCTGCCCAAGGATCAAACCTGCAACCTGGTATGTGCCCTGACCAGGAATTGAACTTGCAGCCTTTCAGTCTACAGGATGACACTTCAACCAACTGAGCCACACTGACCAGGGTTATAGCTGTATGTATTTCAAGTACAGTTTTGATCCAGGAAAGTAATAAAACTATTCCATCCAGAGTTGAAATGTATC
Organism: Carollia perspicillata; assembly: GCA_004027735.1. Lineage (NCBI taxonomy): Eukaryota > Metazoa > Chordata > Mammalia > Chiroptera > Phyllostomidae > Carollia > Carollia perspicillata. Next base: position 27,822 of record PVKM010013761.1, on the reverse strand, counting down.
ATACTCATCATTCCCACGTCCCAAAGGATGACTCAGAAAAAGATATGAGATAAAAATCTGCAAGTCTTATCATTCAAGAGAATTGATACAGTGCCAAGTAAGCTATTTTAGAATGTGCATTTTTTTTTGTTTTGGAGCTATTGGAAATGATCAAGTGAAATCAATTCATATCTAGATTATTCAAAAAAAATTCAGAGATAAAATATACAGACCACAAAGCCAAAAATTTGGCTCCGGCTTTAAATTCACATTGAAACTCAGAATCTGAGGGCTTTTAACAGTAAAATTCTATGTGTAGAGATACAGAAAATGTAAGTAAAAAGGGGAAAGTGTTGGAAGAAAACCTTCTCACCATTTAAAGGCTACTGGTTATTAATACCTTGGTATATTTCCCCTTTTTTGGTTAATAACCTTATTCCTAGTATTTGTTTTTCCATTAAACTATACTGAAACTATACTACCAGCTACCTACTGATCATGCCACCACATATGATGCCATTATTGGACTATTTACAACATCCTTAGTTGACTGGCCAAGATTTGAATGAAGCCTGGGTAATTTATCACTACTGAAAAAGAAATGTAAAATGCTAAATACATGTAAAACATAGAATACATTGCAGTTCCCCCCCAAGCTAGTCTACATGCAAAAGAACAGAAGTAGTTAATCTATTAAGTGACACACTCTAGAACCAAATTAAATGGATAAGGACACAGTCTGTCATTCCCAGTTGGTAAAGCTTATGTAAGTTCCTTCTCTGTTACTTTTATATAACAGGGGAATGAAAATAATATGCAACTAATCCTGTTGGTAGCAGAATAAAATGAGTTACTAGAGAGAGGCAGAGTATTTAGAGAACAATATAACATATTGCAAATAATCAATGTTAGCTATCATAATTTATCAGGAAAAAATTAAAAATAGAATTACTTTATGATCCAGCAGTCCTACCACAGGTTATAACCAAAAGAAATAAAGACACTATGTCCATGATATATCTGTACTCTCGCTGCAGCACTGTTCACAGTACGGGCATATGCATGCACGTGCACACACACGCCGGACTATCACTCAGCCTTAAAAAGAAGGACATCTCACCTTCTGCAACAACCTGGATGAACTCAAAGGACATTGTGCTAAGCAAAGTAAGCCAGACACGTAAAGAAAAACACTGCATGATTTCACTCATATGTGGGATCTAAAATAGTTGAACTCTTAGAAGTGCATGGTAGAAGGGTGGTTGCTAGAGTTGGGGTTGGAGAAAATAGGAAGAGGTTGGCGTAAAGGGTACAGAGTTTCAGTTGTGTAAGATGAATAAGCTCTGGAGATCTACAGTGCAGCATAACACCTACAATACCATATTATGTACTTAAAACCATTAAGAAGGAACATCTGAATTGTTCTTAACACACACACACACAAAGTGCTGACTACACGAGGTGATGGATATGTTAAGTAGCTTGATTGTGGTGATTGCTTTACAGTGTACATGTGTATAAAATCATCAAGTTGCACACTTACATATATATATATATATATATATATATATATATATATATATATATGACTTGTACTTGCCAATGATACTGCAATAAAATAAACAAAATGTATTATTTCAAAGCACAATCAAAATAAATATGTATTTATACTTTTGGAATACACATGCTTTATATGAACAGATGTGAAGATTGGAAGTTTTAAATTAAATATGAGGAAAGTTAATAGGATTGGGGATACAGAGTAAAAGGAAAACTATGAAACTGAATTAGAAATAAAAGAAGGATGTGCAGGGACTAATGATGAGAGCATGCAAAAACTCAGTTAGATCTTCTCTCCAGGAATTTTAAATGTCAGGCAGAGAGAAAGTGGTACAGACTGGGAAGAAGGGGAAGGCTAGGCTGTCAAGGAAGATTTGAGACCAAAAGACTCAGTCTCAAGAACAGCAAAATCATACTGCGGGTGCAGGAAACACAGGGCAGGGCAAGGAGCCATGATGCATTTCCTCCTGAGAGGAAGGAGGCTCTCTTTGCTTCCTTAGCTCCCCATGAATCCAGCAATGGGACCTAGTATCTGAGGTTACTTCAGTTTGTCCTCATTCTTGGAAATTAAAAATAGCCTAGTAATACATCGGTTTGATCAGGCACTTGATAGAGAAAATTTCCAAAGGAATTTTGTTCAACTTGATCCATAAAACACAAGGGTCCAGAAAACAATTATTATGACCTTTCAGATAACTCTTGTTATTTCTCTCCTGCTCAAAGACTGCAATGGACATTTGATGGAACAACAATGAGAAAAACAGTATATTGAATGTATTTGGTATGGTAATCCATCCTCCCAATCCTTTGCATCATTTCAAGAATTTGAAAAAAATTGAATATTTCAATGTGACACCACATCAAGACTGGGCTGTGGGCCCCGACATTCTATCCCTATTAAACAGATGTTATAAAATAACAGAACCAAAGCCTTCCCAGAGTGGCCAATACATTGCATACACTCAAAGGGCAGTATCTTATCCCTCAACTTCCCCAAGCATAACTCCATTATCCAAGAAAAACCTGTCAAAATTCATGAAATAAATTGATGGTTATGAACATTGATGGTATGAGTGGTAAGGAATATAACTGATGGGAAATCTAGAAAGTAGTTCCTGGGACTTAGATTTACATATGAGATTAAGGGACTTGGGGTAAATATAGGTGATATTATGGTATTAGTAGTTTTTTCCCCCTAGAAGTCTTTGAGAAAGAAGGGGATAGAGAATAAAGTGTTTGCAGTGTAGACAGCAATGAAGAATAAAATTAAGTTTTTCAGGCTATGAATTATAACAGACCTATAGGCAAACAATTAAGTTCTAGTAGGAGAGATAACCAGAAACCTGTTTTTGCAGATGACGTGAACTATAGGTCTTAAAGCCAAACCTGAAGAAAAGGGAGGAAAAATGTACAGGAAAAAATATAAAACTGAAAACACGACTAGAATAAAAAGTAGATGAGATCCAAGTCCTTGTAAGGAGAAAGTAATGGAATAGAAATTGAAGAATAATCATTGTAACCACTGTTATCTGTAGACCAACATACAGAATATGGAAAATAAACACAGTAAAGCAAGACTGAGGTCAAATCAGTGTGGGAAATATATTCTGCAGGGCCACATGGCCCTGTCTGCCTATTGAGCAGCATCACTCACCTCGAAGGAACTATCCACTGTTAAAGGACTCCCTCTCTGGGTGCTATGTAGCTTGGCTTGGGTTTCAAGGCATTGAGACCTTACCTTTGCACAGGAGGGCGAGGGCTAGGCCTAGCCAGAGGGGAAGTTCTAATAGGAGGTTATCAGGAAGCTATGGCAATGCCTAATTCTGACAAAATAATCCATAAACATACTATTACAAAGCTCATGAATATTTTAATAAAGAAGAAGTGGATAAAAAGTACCAAAATGGGATTATCGAGATCAATTCCAGAGAAAGTGATATACTTTATTTCTCATGCATTTACTAGACTGATAGAGAAGAGAGAAGAGGATGTTATGGGTGGAAATTAATCTGGCAAAAACTCTCTCCTCATATCCACATAAACAATTAAAGGGACCAAGATGGATCTTTACAGTTACCCACACAAAATTGATTAATGGATCAATATGTCTCCATGTAGCTGAATGGTGAGGGGGGAATGCTTGGTTTTTTTCATTCAACATTTTGATTAAGGACTTAAAATAAAGACACAGATGGCATGCTCATCAAATTTTGGGATGATGTAAAGCTGAGAGTTATCACTAATATGTTATATGTCAGAATCAAGATTTAGAGTGTTTAAAAAGCTAGAATAATGAGCTGTAACTCATTATTATATGAAAGATAATACAGAAAAAAATACAGTTCTACAATATGGTACCCAAAAGGCAACTGGGCATCTATACTCAGACTGGAAGATAATAAAATTTTATAGCTGTTCCTAAAAAAACAGACTTCAGGATTTTTTTAAATTGACCAATCTAAGAGAGTGAGAGAAAGGAAGCAAGAGAGAAACAGGAAGAGGGTCACAGGAGAGGGAGGGGGGCGGAGAGAGAGAGAGATTTGTTGTTCTACTTACTAATGTATTCATTGGTTTATCCTTGTATGTGCCCACTGGAAATCAAACCTACAATCTTGGCATATCAGGACAATACTCTAACCAACGGGGCTGGCTACCTGGCAGGATTTTTTTTTAAACTACAAAATGACAATGCATTAAGAGTTACTATAAAAAATTATGCATGTTGTTTATTTTAATGTAAATTTCATCTACCAAGAAGTATTTGAGATGGTTTATAAAACAAAACCTACACAAAAGTACTATTACCATGGTCTTAAGAAAGTGGAAGAATATAATATTGGGAATACTGTACTTCTATTTATTCAAGAGACATCATTTAAGTATCCACTCTGGCTGAAGATATGTTCCCTCCTTATTATACACCTACTCAGCCTTCACTTTTTATTTATTTATTTATTTATTTATTTATTATTATTTTTTTAGATTTTATTTATTTATATTTAGAGGGGAAGGCAAGGAGAGAGGGAGAGAAATATCAATGTATGGTTGCCTCTCATGCGTCCCCTGCTAGGAACTGGCCTGGCCTGCAACCCAGGCATGTGCCCTAACTGGGAATCGAACTGTGGTTGCTTGGTTCCCAGGCCCGTGCTCAATCCACTGAGCTACATCAGCCAGGGCAGCCTTCACTTTTTAGATCCCTAGAGTGAGTGGCCTGCTCTGATTCTCTAATCAGAGTGATCCCCCCTTGTTATTCTTTCACAGTGCCCTTATCCTTTTTATCATAGCACTTAATAAAATTTATACAACATTATATATTCTATGTATATATTTTTTTAAGATCTCTCCTAACTATCACACTGCAAGCTCCAAGTTCAAGGATCCCATATGTTTTGTCTAACACTACATACTCAAGGTCTGTCATAGTGCTTGGCACTAGGTAGGTGTTTAATAAATACATCTTCAATTCATGAACATGAGCTAATAATTGGAGGCTAATAATTTGGAAGAGGAGAAAAAATTTACAAAGAGATAAAGCTTAATATAAACCATGTTTTGCATAGAAGTCTGACTGCATTTCTGTGAGAATATGCAACCAACTAGATTGATGGAAAAATCAGAAAAAAAGTGCTCTTTGAAAAACTGAAGAAATTGCCTTGCTTAAGGGCTCAAAAGATTAGTAGAAAAGTTCAGCTTAAAGAGAAAAAAGACAGTGACTGAGACAAGAATGTAGGCAAAGGAATGGAGTTATCCAAGGACAGAAGGTACACAGGGAAGGGAGGGAGGAAGTCCAGTATGGTTCAGCATAGGGGACAGGAACAGTGCAGATGAAAGTGACACTGGGGAATCATGTTTCTTTTGCTATCATTTAAGTGCTTATTGTCAAATGGAAACATATGGGAGAAAAGAGAGCACAATAAGGAAGGGACTAGAAATTACATATGAGTCAGACTTCAAAACACTCTGGATATTTAGCCAAATTCATAAATATAGAGGCACTACATATATTTTCAGAGTTTTGAAATGTTCCTGAGAAAGCAGTATTTTAGATTTGTTTTCAATTTGTTATAGATTATAGTCTGTCCAGGAAATATCCAATCATGTAATATGAAAAATAGAGACTTTTATTGAAGAAGATACAGGATACAAGAAACATTGTACATAGGACAATGATGCCTCAGTCCCTTTCAAAGCAGGCACCGGGCTCTCACTTAACTATTAACAAGTAGTTACATTTATATAGTCCTAAAATTATATTTGGCCTTTTGTAGGCAACCCCAAGGCTGATATGGCCCCTCAGTTAAAATGAGTTTGACACCCCTGTGATAGAGATAACATTTAAGTGTTGGTTGTATTTCAGCTCCAGGTCCAGAAAAACAGCAAAGTCGGGCGGGGGAGGGGCTACACCAGGACCAGCTGCAATCATTAATGAACCCCTGCTTTGTCATTGAGAGCATCATGTTCACAATATAGCCTTTCCTGTAAGCCAGCCTTCAGGCCCTGCTCATATCCTCTGACCCAGGCTTTAAGAACCAAAAGTGTCAAGCCACCTGTATGACCACCAGTTCTACAGGTGACACTGGCACTGGGAAATAACAAGGAGTCAACAAAGGTGACCTATGCTATTAACTTGGACTTTATTAATGCAGGTTCATTCAGCTTTTATTAATGCAGAATTAATCCAAATCTATACTAACCTAATAATGATATTAATCACTCAGAAACAATCAGTAACGACATTACATGAAAGAATCGGAGGATAACAAACACAAGTCCCAGAGTCTCGGTCTGTGGATCCAGGAGACAGCATGGTGAGCAAAGAAGCTGTCAGCATTTTGCAGGGAAGAATGTCCAGAGCCAGGTGGGCAGCGGGGAAGACAAAGTCCTCTGTCCAGCAGGGCAAAGCCTCCAGCAGCAGATGCCAAGGGAGATCAGAGTGGCATGAGCAGCACTCTGGTGTGTGGAGCTCGGCTGTCTCAGCAGTGGTCTGGAGCCTGCCTCAGTTATACATTGAGAGCAGTGTATTCCACCCTTCTGGGTCTCTTCATAAGTGTCTTAGCAACCCTCTTGGCAAGTGGGGAATTTGTCCAGGAACCTATTGATGGGTGGTCCCACTCTGCAGACTCCGCTACTCTGACCACGTGTGCAGCTATCTTGGGTGTGTCTCCTTGTCCAGATGTCTCCTGTGACTTAGGTAGCTTCCATCTTGAACTAAAGCGTCATTGTTGATGGGCAGCCATCTTTGTTACATGAGTGACTCCACTTTGTTTTATACTTTATGCTATCCTTACCAGACCAATGCCATTTCATTGCTCCTTCTCTCCACACCTGGCACTAACCAACCCATCAGTGGAGACCATGACCCTGAAACAGCACACCTGGAAACTGAGGAATATCCTGCTAAAACCCACCCCAAAATTCCCACCTATAAGAGAAAGATAAGAGCTCAAGACAAAGGACACAGCCCTCACCATTCCCTTTCCCCTCTTCTTCCCTCATGTCTTCCCCCACAGGTATGCATCTCCTAAACTCTAAGGGATCCCAAGATTTGCAATCAGGGGAGCAATGGGCAGTGGCAGTTTGTTCCAAACTAACCCCCAAATCTATTCTCGAGGCCACCTTTTCTATGACTTCCCAATGAGTTAAGGCAGCCCAGCCTAGGCTCTCCCTCCTGCTCCTTCTACCCTAAGCCCTTCCTTAGTTTGCTCTCCCCAGTTTTAATAAACATACCCTCATAGTCAGCTGGACTTGTGTTGTAAAACCTTTTCCTTCACAAAATCAAGATCCCACACACTATCAACTGGCCCTAGGCAGACCCACCGTGGGCCAGGCTGCCTATCCAGGAACAACACAACACTAGTCATCTTTACCGAAACACCTTGCACCCTTTTCTTTTTCAAGAGCCAAGTCAAACATCCTCCCTCTTCTGAGCACTGTATAAATCCATCCCAGAATTAGTTCATCATTCTCTTCCCAGCATACTTTGTTATATTTCTCTTCTTGTATGTTACACATTTAATTAAATTTACATATTTACAAATCTACTCCTAACATAAAACATTCTAAAAAAATTCCTCTAAATAAGTCAAAATCCCTAGTGCCAATAATTTAGATATGTCTGTGAATTTGTGTATGTGTATATTCCCTCCTTGTATGTATATGAGAACATATACATATGAGGAAGGGCCCCAAAAAACAAAATTTATTTATAAAAAACTGTGTATATACTCTTACATGTTTAAACTTCAGTCACCTTCAAAGTGCTCTCTATTTGATGCAATACACCTATTGAGACTTTCGCCTACTGCTCAAAACATTTTTTGAACTCATCAATTTTGATACCTTTTAAGTGCTCATGTTGTTCTTTCTTTAACCTCTTCCACATCTGCAAAATGTTTCCCCTTGGGGATTTTTTTCATCCAGGGAAATAAAAAAAGTCACTTGGGGGAGACTGGGTAAATAGGAAAGGTGGGGCACATGGGTCATGTCGGTTGTGGTCAAAAACTGAACTCTCAGTGCATTGTGGGCAGATGCGCTCATAAATCACCCATCATAAAATGGGCCAACACGTTGAAAGAGTCTTCAAAAAAATCACTGAAGCTGAACACAGCCTCTCACAATGATGCCAGCTGGCACACTGATGCAGATGGGTTCCTAGAACACTCACCTAGTGGGGGAAGCCTGTACTACAAGGGGCCCACCCTCCAAAAGAGAATTCCATTTTTGCAGGAGTCACCTTTGTATGTGTGAAAACATACAGAGGCATGTTATACATATTTTGCTCTAAATTATTCTTCTGGATTATTATAAAATTTTAATTAGATCTCAAAATTTATTTTTTTTAACTTTTAAAACATAATTCTTATACAATTCATGCACTTATAGTTAATAGGATTGAGGGTGAGAGGTGGGAGTGAGTGTGTGTGGGGGAAATGGTGGAAAAATGGAGACAAATGTATCTGAACCACAATTAAAAAATAAAATAAAGTTAATAATTCCATGCTTTTTAGTATATTCATAGAGTTGTTCAACCAATACCACAATTAATTTTGGAACAGCACTGTGTCCTTCCCAAATTCAGATATTGAAGCCCTAACCCTGAATACGATGGTGTCTGGAGATAGTGCCTTTGTGAAGTAATTCAATTTAGATGAGGAAGTGAGGGTAGGGACCTTATGAAGAAATCAGTGCCCTTTATAAGAACAGACACCAAAGAGCTTGTTGTCTCTCTGCCATGTGAGGACAAGCAAGAATGTGGCTATCTGCAAGGTGGGAAGAAAGCCAAGCTCTCAGAAACAAATGATAATGGCATCTGGATCTCAGATTCCAGCCTCCAGAACTGTGAAAAAAATACATTTCTTTTGTTGAAGCCACCCCAGTCTATTATATTCTGTATGGCAGTCTGAGCTGATTGATCCAGAATCCCTCCCTGTTCCCTTTCCCTCTCAGGCCTAGGCAAGCACCACCTACTCTCTATCTCTATAGCTTTGACTGGTTTGAACATTTCATGTAAATAGTATTATATACTATGTCATCTTTTGTGATTGGCTTATTTTGCTTACTGTAATGATGTCAAGATTTGTCTGTTATAGTAGGTATCAACACATCATTCTTTTAATTGTCCAATGGTTTTCATTATGTGATATGCTACATTTTATTTATCCATTTATCAGTTAATAAAAATATGAAGTGTTCCCACTTTTTAGCTGTCATGAGTAATGCTCCTAAATATTTCTGTATGTTTTATGTGAATGTGTTTTAATTTCTTTTGGGCATATATCCCATTTCTATTGGGTCATATAGTAACTGTATGTTTATCTTTTTAAGGAACTGCCAAACAGTTTTTCAAAGCAGCTGCACCTTTCACATTCCTACCAGCCATGTATAAGGGTTCTAATTTCTTCACATCCTTATCAACACTTTTTTTTTGCCTTTTTTATTGCAGCCATTCTAGTAGGTGTGAAATTATATCTCACAATGATTTGATTTGTATTTCCCTAGTGACTAATGATGTTGAGCAGCTTTTCATGTAGTTTCTAGCCACTTGTATGTCTTTTTTTGAGAAATATATATTTAAATCCTATGCTCATTTTCAACCAGGTATTTGTCTTTTTATTGTTGACTTATAAGATATCTTAACATATTATCAATATAAGTCTCTTATCAGATATATATCATTTACAAATATTTTTCCTTTTGTACATTGCCTGTATACATTTTTTATAATGTCCTTTACAACACATAAGGGTTTTTTTTTTTATTTTATTTATTTATCTTCAGAGGGTAAGGGAAGGGAAGGAGAAAGGGAGAGAAATATCAGTGTATGGTTGCCTCTTGTGCATCCCCTGCTGGGAACTGGCCTGCAACCCAGGCATGTGCCCTGACTGGGAACCGAACTGCAATCCTTTGGTTCGCAGGCCTGCACTCAATCCACTGAGCTACACCAGCCAGGGCATAAATTTTTAATTTTGATGAAGTCCAATGTATCTCTCTGGGGTTTTTTGTTGTCGTTGCTAGTACTTTTGGTGTTGTTTCTAAATGACTTTGCCTAGCCAAAATCACAAATACTTACAGCTGTTTTCTTCTAAGAGTTTTATATAGTTTTACCTATTACACTTAGGTGTATCATCCACTTAATTTTTGTGTATGGTGTAAGCAAGGGGTCAAGGATCACTTGTATGTAGATAGTCAGTTGTTCCAGTACCATTTGTTGAAGAGGCTATTCTTTCCCCATTAAATAGTCTTGGCACACTCCTTAAGAATCAGTTAAGCATAAATGTAAGGGTTTACTCATGGACTCCCAATTATGTTTCACTTATCTATATGTCTATCAATATGTTAGTACTACACTGTCTTGAATGCTGTAGCTTTGTAGTAAGTTTTGAAACCAGGAAGTGTGAATTCTCCAACTTTTTTTATTTCTTTCAAGATTATTTAATTATACTTGGCCTCTTGCATTTCCATGTGAACTTTAGGATGGAGTTTGTCAATTTCTATTTTTAAAAAAGGAAGCTTGAGACTTTTTTATAGGGATTGTATTAAACCTGTAGATCAGTTTGAGGAGTATTGACATTTTAACACTATTAAGTCTTCTGGCCTATAAACATGGTACATGGCTCCATTTACTTAGGTTTTCTTTAACTTCTTTCAACAGTGTTTTAAATTTTTAGAGTATATCTATATATTTATATATCTATATATCTATATATATAAATTATTTGAATAAATTTATCCTTAAATATTTTGTTCTTTTTTATGCTATTATCAATGAAACTTTTTAAAAATTTATTTTCTGATTGGTTATTGTTAGTGAATAGAACTATAACTGATTTGGTATATTGATCTTTTTACTTTCCTAGATTTATAATATAATTAATGGTAGATATTGACTTTGTACCCTGCAAACCTGATAAATTTATTTATTAGCTCTAATAGTTTTATAGGGAAATCCTTTAGAATTTGCTATTTACAAGATCAGGTTACCTGTCAATAGGTACTGTTTTACTTCTTCCTTTATAATCTACATGCTTTTTATTTCTTTATCTGCCTAATTGCCTTGTCTAGATCTTCTATGAGAGTGCCAAAGTCTAAACTGGACATTCTTGTTTCATCCCCAATCTTAGGGAATTGAACCATGTTTTTAAAGCAACGTAGGCAGAGTTATTTGGCACTTCTTCATAAGATATCTGCTGGTTTACATTGAAAATATTTTCATTATTTGATTCCTTAATTTAAAAGCATTTGTTTAAAAGTTCTGTTTACTTTCTAGGATAAGACATGCTGCTTTTTATTTCAAGTAGGTTAAAAGAAAGTTGTACATAGATTTAATCACGGGCCCTTAATTTCTCCCTGAGAAGGGTCACAACACACACGGCCTGTTCCAGAAAGGTCCTGAAGTACCAAATACAAAGATACAAGGTTATAAGTCCCTGGTAATGCTTTCTGTCATTGTCCACTTCCAATTACCTACTGAGAAACCTTGACTCTATATCTGGACATAATTCTGGATAAGAAATATAGGTATATAAAACTGTTTGATGTCCTGACATTTTTGTCTTACTATAATTCAAAAAACTAAAGCACCGTCTGACTCAGAGAGGCAAGATAATCCCAAACTGGAAGTACTTAAAAACATTAGTATATTAGACTGTGAATATTTCCAATGAGTAATTTATCTTTCTATACTGTTATATATGAATGACGTGGATGAAACCCATAGTTACATGGATGTTTGTTAAAAGAATAAATGAATTCATAAACAAATGAACCAATATTCCTAATGTATTCCTTCATTAGGTGAGTTCTTAGACTGAGTGCTCCAATATTGTCAAATGCAACAGCAGAACTCTCTCTTCAAATGAAGTCTTATCAGTAAGCCTTTGTTTCTAGGAATCATTAAATAGGTCAAAATTAGAAAACAGGACATAAGAAATCAACAACATAAAGGGAATACATAATCTGGAGACAAACACAAACAATAATAGTTCCATATATCATGTTCAACGAAATAACTAAAAGCAACTTTTGCTTTCTTCATTATATTTTAGCCAATGACATTTGCCTAATAGTTTGCAGAATTATGATATCGATCCTTCACATTAAGACCCCTGTGTAGGCACCACACACAGAAATAAAATAACACTATATGAACGCTTCTAACATTGAGAGAAGTTTTCCATTTTTTAAAATTTGTGCATCTTTAAAGTTTAGCTAAAAAATGTAACAAAATTAACATATTGTGGAAGGCTGAACAATAGCACCCAAAGATATCTAGATCCTAATCTCTTTAACCTGTGAATGCTACCATAATCTCAAAAGAGACTTTGTAGTAAAAATATTGAGATGGGAAGTAAAAATATTGAGATGGGAAGATAATCCTGAAAGATCTGACACTGAAGAACTGACATAGAAGGTGGTAATGATGCACTAAAGCAAGATGCTGTGCCACGGGGAGTGGCCCTGAGCCCAGGAATGCAGCTCTAGAAAATGGGAAAATTCGGGAAAGAGATCCACCCGTCCCTCCCCCAGAGACTTTAAAGGTAACAGGGCTCAGACTATCCCTTGATTTTGATCCAGTGAAATCGACTTTGGATTTCTGACCTTTAGAACTGTGATAGAAAACAAACTTCATGTTATAATCCACCAAATATGCAGTTTTGTTACAGCAGTCGTAGGGAACTAATATACATATGTATACTAAAATTCCTTATACATAAGCAAGGATTTATATTCTGTGTTTTGTTATAAAGTATTGCATATGTACGATAAGATTACAATTTTCCAGGAGTTCGTCATGGTAGAATTGTGCAGTAGACACAGCCCCTTCCTAGGAAGCGCTAGGGCTGGGGAATCTCTATCTTGATAAAAGACGTGAAGCAGCTATGCTCAGTTTATAACAGGTTCTAACGGCTGGGGAAGGGCTGACTGGCAAGACTGCCTGTGATTTCCCAGAGGAGGTAATATTTCTCATGTAAGTCCAGAAAGGTTATTACGAGTGAATTAGAGAATCGGGTTGCAAGGAGAGAAAAATGAAAGTCATAGCAGAAGTAGAGTGAACAGGTACAGAAGGCAAAAGCCCGATGAGAACGAACGGTACATACTGAGACATGCAAAATTAGAAGATGACTGGAGTTCCGCATGGAAAGGAAGAAAGATAGAAAGATGAGGCATGAGGGGTTAAAAGAGGGTAATGTCATGAAGGGCTGGTAGTCCCTGCTAGGGGGTCTGGATAATTGATTGACATTGAAAGCTTAAACTTATGCGAGAAATGACCAGATTTGCCTTGTGGAAGGATTCCTGTTATTGAAATAGGAGAAATAGACGACAGAAGAAGGACTGAGTGAGGACTGTGGATGGACAACGCCGCAGTGAATATTAGGGAGTGGGAGAGAAGTCCGAACTGAACAGAGAGCCACAGAGATGGAGAAACGTGGAGAGAGGAGAGGAATATCTCTAAAGTACAACTATCATAGCAATCTGTATAGCAACACTCATTTTTTAGAAAAGCAAAAGAAGCAAAATCTCGACATTGAAAAAACAGAAACATATTCTTTATATTGTCAAAGTTAAATTTCCTTCCCCCAGAGTAGGCACTATGAATGCCTCCTCAAGGGCTGTGATGTGGAGATGTTTACAATGTCTCAAGAAACATAAATGTGTGGTAAGAGCATCCAACCTTTTGGTGTCTCTGGGCCACACAGGAAGAAGAGTTGTCTTGGACCACACATTAAATATAAAAACACTAATGAAAACTGATGAGCAAAAAAATAAACTGGTTTCAAGTAAATGTATGATTTTGTGCTGGGCCACATTCATAGCCATCCTGAGCCACATATAGCCCACAGGCCGAGGGTTGAACATTCCTGGTAGACAATTTAGGAAACCGGTCATGGCAAAAATTGCAAATGACTACTTTTTTTTTTCTATAAGGGAGAGTAAAATATAATTACTCAATGTCTTCTCTGTGATGGATTCATGAGGACAGCTCAGAACAGGTAACATAAATCTCTCAATAATTTAAAATTTAACTAATTCACAGGACATACAAAGAATTTAAATGTATTAAGATTAAATTCACGTATTTTCCAGTGACTGCAAATAAGTGAAATGATAATTCTTTAAGTCACAATAAGATTATTTATGTTATTTATTTATTTAGCTTTGTCTGCTATCTATACCTCCATATATATGATAACAAACTCATTGCTGCAATACAGTTAAACTGCTAGTGCTAAGTTATTTCTGGATGAAATATTAATGAAGATAATTAACTGCCTATCAAAATCCATCACATTTCATCTAGAATCAAATATAAAACAGATTGTATTTTCACTTTATAGTTTGATGAATTAAAGTTTATTTACACAGCTATCAATGAATCACTTAGAATATTGTTTTTCTGCATTTTTCATTCTTTCAAAAGCATTGCTTGTTGGAAACTGCCCTGCCTGGTTTCAGAAGCTGTAACCCTCCATGGCAAAGGCTGAGTAAAGAAACCTTGTGACCATAAGCCACTAAGGAGACAAAGCTCATCTTCCTAGGGGCTCTGCCACCTTTTACTTCATCCTGCTTGGCTCCAGGTGGATGACTGGTTAGCCAAAGATGGGTAAGATTCCTTAAAGGAGGGGTGACCTAAGACAGGCATGGTTGAGAAGGGACCCTCAGGGAAGGACTTGGGAGGCTATAGGAAAAGGAGGTGGTGGACCCTTGCCCCTCGGCTTTGACATAGCTTGAGTCTTCATCTGTGAAATGACTCCTAATCTCTTGGCTTTCTTACTTCCCCTGCCTGACTTAAGCCTGAAACAATGCCTTAAGCCTGGAACATGGCTAGAAGTAGATGCGGCCCTATGCTGGAAAGGGCGGGTTCCCTGGGGTGATCAGGCCTAAGAAAGAATGCAGGTCCTGGCTGGTGTAGCTCAGTGGATTGACCAAAGGGTCATAGTTTGATTCCCAGTCAGGGTACATGCCTGGGTTTCGGGCTGGGTCCCCAGCAGGGGCCGTGTGAGAGGCAACCACACATTGATGTTTCTCTTCCTCTCTTTCTCCTTCCCTTCCCCCCTCTCTAAAAATTTAAAAAAAAAGAAAGAATGCATAAAACTCTTTGAAACCTGCTTTGCCAATACCCTCAATTTAATTGATAAGGGTCCAAGCATAGCATGAGTTTGTTTCCCCAAAGTTTTATGGCCCTTTAGCTATCCGACCCTCACTTAGAATAAGCCCTAATAGTTCTTTGAATATTATCTATCTTTTGATCATTACCACCTGATAATGATTGATGAGCTTTACATATATGTCCTGTATTCCTATGCAAATTAAACCCAACAAAAGCCCATTGAGGAGCAGGCTCCTGGTCCTTCTCCTTTGAGAGATTGGCCTCCTTCCCTCTCCAAGCAGATCATGTCTTGGTAGACTTATTCTCATCTGTGGTGTCCAGGGGAAGCTGGGTGCACTCTTTTAGTGGAGACCCCCAATAATTTCTTGTCCACTTGTAGCAATGCAATTTCATTTCCTCTAATCTGAAACTATATATCACCCACAAAACAGAATCACATATTCTCTAAAGTTTGTCTGACCATGTATTGCACAGCTGACTTGTCTATAGATCTGTATTCATTATACACAGCTATTTTACCCAAAGAGCTGTTTAAAAACAAATTTTCCATCTGATGATTACACTTAAATCAGATCCAGACTCTTCTCCTTTGTCCCATAAGATTCTGCCTATTTTTTCAACCTCACTTCACAAAACTCTCTCCTTCCTCCCCACGTTCAAACCACTGGGCTTCCTTTGTTATTTTGGCCAGAATTTCTTTCCTGACATCTATCCTCTGGACATTCTGTCCCACAAACTAAAATTACCTTGAATGTACTTTTTACAGTTGCCTGCTTTCTTTTTACTCTTCACATCTCAAATTGTTACTTCAGTGAAGACTTCCCTAAAATTGAAGGTTTTCTATTCATAGCATCTTAAGAGCTAACCAAGGCTTGAAATTCCTTCTTTTTAAAAAAAATCTTTTTTGTATTCACCACTAGACAATAAGCTGAACAATTCTCATTTATCCCTAACTTTATATCCAAATCATAGAAGAGGACAAGGTTCTATATATAGCAGCTATTGACTATATAGGTTTTTAACAAATAAATGAGTAAATAAACAAATATACAGGTGATGTCAGAATAATGGTAGAGTAAAGCATTACTCTCTCCTCTTCCTTTTTCCTAACAACTAATTAGACATCCATTGCTTAACAGAAATGCCTCTAGAATTACAGTGAGAAACCTGGATGTCTCTAGTTCACTTGTGCTTCTGAAAATTATAACAAAGAGATCCAGTGGAGGCTTTCAATGCAAGGGAGTTGGTGAACTGGCCCCACCCCACTTGCTGCAATCAAGAAAGCAAGAACCTGGAGAATACAAGACTAGGCAGATGCCCAGGGGCAAGGGGATTTTTAAAAGTTCATCCTGAGTAAGGGGAGATTCCAGAATTCCACTGGAGTGAAATAGAGAGGCATTTGGATACAGAACAGAGGGAAAAAGTTGCCAAGATGACTTCTTATCCCCAGGGTGACAAGGCAAGAGGCTAGGCTTTGGCACTTGCAGTGGTTACCTTTCTGGCAGAGGAGGTACAGAGCAGTGCCCTTTCTCTCGGAGGAGGTGATAACCACAAGACAAAAATCTAGAATATATTCACAAAATATAAAAAAGAGGAACAGAGCATACCACCATGAAAAACCACAAATTTACAAAAGCAGGTAGAAACCAAAGAAATATAAAACAATGGAGATTAAAAAAAAAAACAAAAACAACTAGAAGCAAAACAATAAAATGGCAGTAACAATAAGATGGAAGTAACAAAACAATAAGATTAGTGATAAGATCTTATCACTAGCCCTGGTTGGTACAGCTCAGTGGATTGAATGTGGGCCTGTGAATCAGAGGATCAAGGTTCAATTCCCAGTCAGGGCACATGCCTGGGTTGCAGGCCAGTTCCCAGCAGGGGACACACGAGAGGCAATCATACATTGATATTTCTCTCTCTCACCCTTCCTCTCTAAAGATAAATAAATAAAACCTTTTTAAAAAGATCTTATCAATATTAGATTGAATTCAACAATCAGGGGAAGAGTGGCTGGATGGATTAAAAAAAAACTAAACAAACAAACAACAACAACAAAAAAACCCCCAAAGACCTAACTATATGCCTATATGCTGCCTACAGGAAACTAATTTCATTTCTAAAGACACATACAGGCTCCAAGTGAAGAGATGGAAGAAGATATCCCCTGCAAGTAGAAACCAAAAGAATGTAGGTGTAACTATACTTACCAGAAAAAGTAGACTTCAAGGCAAAAATGATAACAAAGATAAAGAAGTCATCATATAATGATAAAGGGGTTAATACATCAAGAAGATAAAATAAAAATAAATATATATTTATATAAAATTTAAATATATATAATTTTACTTATATAAAAAAATATATATATTTTGGGATATACACACACACACACTCCCAACATAAGAATATGTAAATATATTTAGCAAATATGAATGGATTGAAGGGAGAAATAAAGACACAATAATACTAAGGGACTTTAACACCCCACTCTCAGCTATGGATAGGTCATTCAAACCGAAAATCAACAATGAAATGTTAGAACTAAACCAAGTGGGTTTGACATACATAGTACATAGTACATAGTACATATGTACATAGTACATAGTACCCCACAGTAATAAATAGACATTCTTTTCCACTGCCCATAAAATATTCTCCAGGATAGATCCTGATAGGACATAAAACAAATCTTAGCAAATTAAAGAAGATTGAAATTATATCAACTATCTTTTCTGACCACATTGGTATGAAACCAGAAATCAAGAAAAGTCTAGACAACACGCTCTGAACAATGAATGAGTCTAAGGAGAAGTCAAAAGGAAAGTAAAAGTTATCTCAAAGCAAGTAAAAATGGAAAGATGGCATATAAAATCCTATGGAATTATGCAAAAGCAGTTCTGAGAGGAAAGTTTACAGTGATAAGTTGCTATAATAATAAATTAGGAAGATTTTAAATAAACAACCTAAATGTACACCTCAAACAACTAAAAAAAGAAGGAGAAAAATAAGCTCAAAGTTAGCAGAAGGAAGAAAATAATGAATGGAAATCAATGAAATAAAGACAAAATAAAACAGAATAAAAAGATCAAAGAAACAAAGAGCTGGTATTTCAAAAAAATTAAAAATAACAAACCTTTAGTTAGACAAAGGGAAAAAAGGGAGAAGACTCAAATAATTGAGAAATGAGAGAAGAGACATTACAACAGACACCACTAGAATATACAGGATCATAAGAGACTACTACAAAAAACTATATGCCAGCAACTCAGATAGCTTAAAAGAAATGAATAAATTTCTAGAAATATACAACCTACCAACACTGAATCTGGAAGAAACAGAAAATCTTAAGAACAGCCCAATAATGAGTAAAGATACTGAATCAGTAATAAAAAAACATGCAGGTGGGGGGGAACACTAGCACCAGATGGCTTCACTGGTGAATTCTAGCAAGCATTTAAAGAAGAATCAGTGTCAATCCTACTCAAAATATTACAAAAAAATTGAAGATGTGGAAACACTTTCAAACTCATTCTACAAGGCCACCATTACTTTGATACCAAAGCCAGATATAGAAACTACAAGAAAAAAAAAAAAAACTATAGACCAATACCACTGTAACTATATATACAAACATTCTCAATAAAATATTAGCAGACTGAATTGGACACATTCAAAAAATTAAACACCATGACCAGGTGGTATTTATCTCAGGAATAGAAGGATGGTTCAGGACACACTATTCAATAAATGTCATAAATTCTATTGATAGAATTAATTATATGTCTGTTTTTATGCCATACCAGACTGCTTAGATTACTATGGCATTGTAATATAGTTTGATATCGGGTATTGTGATCCTTCCTACTTTGTTCTTCTTTCTTAAAATTGCAGAGGTTGCCCTGGCTGGTGTAGCTCAGTGGATGGAGCGCAGGCCTGCGAACCAAACAACCGCAATTTGATTCCCAGTCAGTGCACATGCCTGGGTTGCAGGCCAGTTCCCAGCAGGGGAGGCATGAGAGGCAACCATACATTGATATTTCTCTCCCTCTCTCCTTCCCTTCCCCTCTAAAGATAAATAAATAAAGTCTTTTAAAAAATTGCTGAGGTTATTCAGGGTCATTTATAGTTCCATACAAATTTTTGAAATGTTTGCTCTGTATCTGTGAAATATGTCATTGGTATTTTAATAGAGATTGTATTGAATCTATAAATTGCTTTGGGTATTATGGACATTTTGATGATGTTAATTCTTCCCATCCGTGAAGACAGTACATGTTTCCATTTATTTGTGTCTTCCTTCATTTCTTTCTTCAGTGTTGTATAGTTTTCAGAGGACACATAGATCAATTGAACAGAACAGAGATCTCAGATATGTATGCATGTCTCTGTGGTCAACTAATATTCAACAAAGGGGGCAGAAGCATAAAATGGAGTAAAAATAGCCTCTTCAACAAATGGTGTTTGGAAATCTAGACAGGTATATGCAAAAAAATGAAACTGAACCACCAATTTACACCATACATAAAAATAAACTCAAAATAGATATAAGACTTATAAATACAAGTTGCAACAGCATAAAACATAGGCAGGAAAATCTCAGATATTTCACGCTGCAATATTTCACTGATATGTCCCCTAGAGCAAGGGACATAAAGAAAAGAATAAACAAATGGGACTTCATCAAAATAAAAAGCTTCTACATGGCTAAAGAAAACATCAACAAAATGAAAAGAGAATCAACCATATGGGAAAATGTATTTGCAAATGATACCTCACACAAAGGTTTGATCTCTAGAATATATAATGAACTCACACGACTCCATATCAGGAAGACAAGCAATCCAATTAAAAAATGGGCAGAGGATCTTAACAGACACTTCTCCAAGGACATTCAGAGGGCCCAGAGACATATGAAAGAATGCTTAGCATCACTAGTCATCAGAGAGATGCAAATTAAAATCACAATGAGATGATGCCACTTCACACCAGTCAGAATGACCATCATAACCAAATCAACAAACAAGTGCTGGTGAGGTTGTGGAGAAAAGGGAAACCTAGTGCACTGTTGGTGGAAATGCAGACTGGTACAGCCACTGTGGAAAATGCTATGGAATTTCCTCAGAATTCCTTTGCTGGGAATATACCCTAAAAAACCTGAAACACTAATTCAAAAGAACCTATGCACCTCAATGTTCATAGCACAATTTACAATAGCCAAGTGCTAGAAGCAACCTAAGTGCCTATCAGTAAATGAGTGGATCAAAAAACTATGGTACATTTACACGATGGAATACCATGCAGCAGAAAGAAAGAAGGAACTCCTGCCCTTTGCAACAGCTTAGATGGAACTGAAAAAGCATTACATTATGTGAAATAAGCCAGTTGGTGAAAGACAAATACCATATGATCTCACCTGTAAATGGAACCTGATGAACAAAACAAACAAGCAAGCAAAATACAACCAGAGACTTTGAAATAAAGAACAAACTGATAGTAACCAGTGGGGAGGTGGGAGGGGATGATAGGGGAATAAGAGGGGAGCATTGTCAAATAACATGTATAAAGGACATGTGGACAAAGCCAAAGGGGGTAGAATTGAAGGCGGGAGGTGGGGATAGGTGGGGTGGAAGGGAGTGCTGGGGGGATAATGAAGACAACTGTACTTGAACTACAATTAAAATAAGGAAAAAAAAGAATTATAAACAGCAAATGATCATCACAATGAATGGAGAAAAAGCATTTGACAAATTACACACCCTTTCATGTTAAAAAACAAACAACAAAAAGCCCTCTCACCTTTGTGTATAAAAGGAACAGACTTCATCATAATACAGTCCACATATTACAAACCCATGGATAGCATTAAACTCAATTGTAAAAGATTGAAAGCTTTTCCCCTAAGATCAGGAACAAGACAAGGTTGCCCACTCGCACCACTTTTATTTAATATAATATTGGAAGTCTTAGCTAGAGCAATCAGCCAAGACAAGGAAGTAAAAGATATCCAACTAGGAAAGGATGAAATAAAATTGTCGCAATTTGCAAATGATATGATTTTGTATATAGAAAATTCCAAAGACTGGAAGAAAAGAACTATTGTAACAAATTTTAAAAAATTAGTAAAGTTGCGGTATATAACATGTATTTACAGAAAAGAGTCACATTTTTATACACTAATAATGGGGAATTTAAAAATAAAGAAAAAAATTACCCCATTTACAATAGCATTGAAAATAATAAAAACAGCTAGGAATACATTTAACCAAGGAAGTGAAAAATCTGTACAATGAAAACTACAAGATTTTGTTGAAGGCAACTGAAGATGACATAAACAAATGGAAAGACATCCCTGTTCATGGGTTAGAATAATTAATATAGTTAAAATGTCCCCACCACCCAAAGCCATTTATATATTCAATAAAAGCCCTGCCAAAATTTCAATGACACTCTTCAAAGAAAAATTTCTAAAATTTGTGTGGAACCACAATCCTAAAAAATAACAGAACAGCAGGTATCCTACTTCCTGATTTCAAACTATACTACAAAGCTATAGTAATTAAAACATTAAAGTACTAGCATAACAATAGACACAGACCAATAGAATAAATTAGAGAACTCAGAATTGAATCCCCATATATTCAGTCAACTAGTATTCAACATGGGAGCCAAGAACACCTAATGGGGAAATGGGAGTCTTTTCAATAAATGCATTGTGGGAAATCTGGACATACACACACAGAACAATGAAGTGGACCCCTATCTTACAAAATTCAAAATTAAATTGAAATGGATCAGATACTTAAACCTATGAATTAATTTTATAAAACTCCTAGAAGAAAATATAGAGAAGAATTCCCTTGACATTGGTGTTGGCAACGATTGTTCTGATTATGACAGTGAAATACAAACACAAAAGCAAAAAAAGGTACTACATCAAATCTAAAAGCTTTTGCACAGCAAAACAAACAACCTACAAAATGAAAAGGCAACTTCATAATGAGAGAAAAATTTTGCAAACCAAATATTGGATAAGGGGTTAATATCCAAAATATATAAAGAATGAATACAACGCAACAATAACAACAATAATGACAATAACAACAAAACCCAAACAATCAAATTAAGCAATAGGCAGAGGAATTAAATAATCTTTTTCAAAGAAAAATATCTGAATGGCAAATAGGTACATGAAAAGATGTCCAACATCACTAATCATCTGAAAATGCAAATCAAAACTACAATGAGATATTACCTCATGCCTGTCAGAATAGGTAACATCAAGAAGAGGATAACAAGTACAGGTGATAATATGGGGGAAAGGAAACTCTTGTGCCCTGTTGGTGAGACGTACATTGGAAAACAATATGAAAATTCCTCAAAAAATTAAAAATAGAACTACCATATAATCTAGCAATTCTACTCCTGGGTATACATGCAAAGGAAATGAAAGCAGAATATGAGATATAGGTATATACATATATATTACCATGTTTATTAAAGCAATATTTATAAGGTCAAAATATAAAAACAACCTAAGTGTCCACCAGCAGATGAATGGATAAAGATAGAGTAAATATACACAATGAAATATTATTCACCCATAAGAAAGACATCCTGTCATTTGTGAAATATGTGTGGACCTTGAGTACATGCTAAGTGAGATAAGTCAGACACAAAAAGCAAATGCTACATGTTATCACTTAAATGTGGAATATAAAGAAGCCAAACTTACAAAAACAGAGAGTAGAATGGTGGGGTGATAAAAGGGGGCTAGAAGATGCATAGAAGTTGTTTAAGGGTAAAACCTTGCAACAGATAAACAAGTACTAAGTCCAAGAGACCTAATGCATAGTAAAGTGCATACAGTCAACAATAGGATGTTATAATCAAACTCGCTACAAGACTAGAACTTCTTTTGTAAATTGGGTCTGTTACTTGTGTGTGATATGTTTAATGTTTCCAAAAGTCAAATCACTGAAAACAATTGCATAGAGTAACCTAGGAAGTAGAGCAATGATGGCACCAATTTAAAAAAATCATTAAACTTTAAATTGTATTCATATAATGATACAGATATATCTTAAATAAAGACAAGCTAATATACACATTGGCAATAAAGACGAACTTGTATGTTAGAACTAAATTCAATTTGCCTTTTCTGGGACTATTGAGACAGCTTGTTTGGATATAAGATCTTGATGACAGAGACCAAAAATCACTCATTTTTCCCAGAGTTTGTTATTCAAACACAAATTCCTTCTGTATGCTCTGTAAAATTCCTAAGCTGCTTAGTTTCTTTAAAAAGGAAAAATGCAGTAACCCCTCTCCCCAGACAGAACAGGAAATTCATAACTCCACTGTAATCGTAGTCTCAGCCTCCTCCATCAATGTTTACTCCAACTCCATTCTTCTCTCCATTCACCCATATTTATCAAATTCTCTTAAAGTTAAAAAAAAATTCTTCTACCTAATTAACATCTTGCAAACTCTCCCAGCTGGCCTAATTTATTTTTTTTCCAATTTTATTCTACTATATGAGTGAACTTATATGTTGTATTATAAAACATTTAAAAATAATTTTTCATTGGTATTTTGTAAACTCACTTACTAGAGACTAAAGGCCTAATCACATATAACACAAATGTGAAGAGCACCAATGAACACCATTTGTATCAAACTTTTGCCTTCTCAGTGAACTATAGCAACTGTGATCTTTGCCAGCAAACAAGCTGCCAGAGGAGAAGTACAGAGTGAGGCAAGGAAAGTATCCAAAGCACAGTCCAGATAATCATGAGACATGGATTATGTGCATTTTGTATGTCAGTAGTCTATGAGAGACAGTGTGTAATATTGACAAAGGAGAGCTGAAACAATTCTTAAACAATAACTTCACTAATTCTAGACCTCAAACAAACCTCATGGCTTATATGTCAATGTTCTCAGCTGTTACCCTCATCCGCCTCCTTACCAGAGCTGCTGCAGTGGGAGGGGTCAACAGGCCTTCCGTTTTTATCAGAGCAGGCTATTGCTCGAAAGCGCGTGCCCTTTCCACATTGTCTGCCATCTCCTTGCACCTGCAGTCCTCGCAGAGATTCCCTTCTGCTTTCAGGAAGGATGCAATCTGACCAATTTCCATAAGGTTGAGATATAAACACATCACAAGGACACAGTTCTGTTTCCACCAGAGGGTACAGGTCAGGTTCCTGGCATTTCTCCTTCTTCCTGCTTTTCCCTGTTCCAACAAGAAATATTGATGCATTAATTTCATATCCACTGTTTTGTTAAAAGTCACTCACATTATCATATTTAAAAGCTCTTAGAATATAAGTCTTAAAGTGTTTCTTATTTTCATTCCTTCGTGCATAGAATTAAATCCTAGGTCAATGAAAGCAACTCCCAGAGTAACTGAAATTCAAATAAACCTGACAGAAGTGTTTTTATGCTGGAGATTGGTACAGAATACTTAGGAAATGTTTGCTACAGTGGCTCAACAGCTAGAAAATTCTTGTTTCTTTATTATTTTCCCAATAATTTGTTGATAAAAACAGATTGATTACCATATCACCATTTTTCTTGAAACTAATGGTTGCCAGGGAAACTGACAAAATGCTATGAATACCACTCCTTCTCCTTTTTTTAAGTGACTTTTTAAAATCAGAGATTATTTATTCGAGGAGTGTGGCTGAGGGTCAGTTGGGTGTGACAGACAAAACAGAACTTATTTTGGTTTCCATCATCTGGCAGCTCACAAACACTGACAGAAACACTAGACTGAGATAAAATGCTCAAATCATACTGGATAATTTAATCTGAGAAAAAGCAATGGCTTCTATCTTGAGAAACCTTTTGTAACTTAGGTATTCTAGAATGTGACTTTACCTTACTAATCCTTTTATGGACTTTTTGTTGTAATCCCAACTTTCAATAATGACAAGGCAGACTCATTTTTTCACAGCTCTGAGTACTTGATAATCATGTTTAATGGATTCTAAGTCTGACGGTAATTTGATTCAGCTTTTCTGTTAACACACTTCTAGATTCCTAAATGTTTTCCCAGATCTAGTAATTCCACTTGTCTCATTAGTGGATCATTAGCTAGTCATGATCAATTATTAAAAGTAGGCTTTTTATTGATGTATTTCCAGTCTTTGTGGCTCTTTTAGAAATTCTGGGTACAAGCTAATGCATGAACCACTTTCTCCTCATTGGACAGTCTGCATTACACACAACAGTTCTACAGTTATCACCTGATGATTGGCTCTACAGCCTTCCCTGTTGCTTCTGGCCACAGTAAATAAGGATTCCTATGGGTCCTGAAATGATCTTGCAGAAGCTTTAAACACACGACTGTCCCTCTGGGGGCATATATTCACTTGCCTCTCCCTTTAGGGACACTTACTGAGAATATACTGGAAAAACACATCTCTATTATGGTTGTGGGAATTTACTGATTGAAAGATATATCAGTGGGCAGTGATTGGCTTCTTCCTCTTAGCATTTCACTTACCCAGTCTCTGATGTTTTCCAAATGTCCATAAAGTACTATTATCTCCATCTCTTCTATTTCTACTGTCTTCTCAACACACTTAACCCTGGATTCTGAGTCTACATATAGCTTGGAACTACTTACTCCTGCCACAGTAATGAAATAAAGCCCTGGGATATCTTTTATTCTTTTTTATTTCTTTTTCAGACTTGGTTGTTCAACAATAGTTCAGAGCATGACTGCACCATCATTCTTGAAAAACTCTTTCCAAGTTCCATCACACCTCACCTGTTCATCCCTCTCCTCTACTTCGCACCCCACTATTCCTCTAGGAAGTATTTGTTTATGTTTAAATTTTTCTCCCTCTGTAGCTCCCTTAACTAATGGGCTTCCTAAAGTCACTGCCCTAGATTTTCTTCTTTTCTGATCCTAAATCTTTCCCAACCAAAGAGTTTAAATAGTCATCGAGAACTCTTAAATCCCTCATTGTTATCTTCAGCCCACATTTCTTGCTCAAGCTTCTCAGCCACAAACTAAAAATCTACACCTGAAGAACCAATCAAATATAACCTGGCAAAACTGACACTTATGCTCTTAATATCACTATCTATATTTCTCCTTGTGCATTTTCCAATTCTGTCAATGTGACCAAGTCAAAACTGGAATGTCATCCTTGAAGCATCCGTTGTACTACCTATATCTGTTTAATGACAAAAACCTATCATTCCAAATACCAACATATCTCTTGAGTCTGTTCATTGTTTCCATTCTGACCAATACCACCCAAATTTAACTCACCTTCAAATCACCAGTTTAAATTACTACAGTGGCTTCTTCCAAAATCTTATTGCCACTTCTATCTTGTTTCCAAAGTGCAGTCAGGACCAGCTTACAAAGATTGAAATCTATCACATCACTCATCTACTTTAACACTCTAGTGACTTATCACAGCTCATGGAATGAAATCTGGATTCCTCACCATAGTTATCAAGGATCCATAGGATCTGAGCCCATAAGTGCCTGCCTCCTGCCTGTGCTGAACCACTCAGCCTCTGCCATATGTGGATGAAAAGGGTGCGGTGATAAATCATAAATTCCTAACTAGGCAGGTCATGGTGGGTAGTCATGCCCCATGCCTTTCACTTCTTTAGTGAAAGGTTTATAAGCAAGCCCCATTCATTGTTGTTGTGACTCTAGGTTAACACACCTTTGAAGTGACAGAAGAAATGCCCCTCAAAGGAGTAACCACCCTTAAGGAACCACACAATCTTCTAATCCAATCCCCGCCTTACTTTTCTCCACCCTCATGTTATCTTCCTTAATTTTTTAAAAATATTTTATTTATTTATTTTTAGAGAGGGGTGGGGGGAGAAAGAGAGGGAGAGAAACATCAATGTGTGGTTGCCTCTCACATGCCCCTCACTGGGGACCCAGCCCACAACCCAGGCATGTGCCCTGATTGGAAATTGAACCAGCAACCCTTTGGTTCACAGTCTGGCATTCAATCCACTGAGCCACACCAGCCAGGGAAAACCTTCCTTAATTTCAAATGCATAAAAGAAACTGCCAAACTGTTATTCTCTGAAGCATTTTAGATCTTGCTCCCTGCCATATCTTATCAGCTTTGGCTCAAATAAACTCTTTTAAAAAATTAAATCATTTTTTACTTTTCAATTAAAGTTGACATAAAATATTATATTTCAGGTATAACTTATAAAAATTTTCTACAAGTTTTGGACATTTTTTACTCTGACATATTATAAGCTGGTAATATTGAACATTTTTCACTTCCTAAAAATTTGGCTCCTGGCCTTTGCATGCCCTAGTCCAGACATTTTCACCAGTTCTATCCTCTCTCCAATGCCTACTTAATGCCTACATGTCCTTCAGGTCCGAAATAGATTGCTGCCTCCAGAAAGCCACTTTCAGCACACTCTTCACCTCGGGTCTGGTTGAGTGTTCTTCTCATATAGTTTGTATAGGCAGAATAATGGCTCTCCAAGGATGTTCACAACCTAATCCCTGAACCAGTAAGCATACTCCCTTAGATGGCAAAATAAACTTTGTAGATGTGACTAAGATTATAGACTTTGAGATGAAATTATGCTGTATTATTTGGGTGGGTCTAATTTAATCACATGGTCTTAAAATCAGCGGACCTTTCCTGATTGAGTAGAAAGTC
>PVKM010013760.1:0-29857 GCA_004027735.1 Carollia perspicillata | reverse complement strand
ACTTTAGTTCTCTTCTAATTTCCTATGCAACTGCTTTTTGCTTTACATATAAAAAACTCAACTGATAATGAAGAGTGCACAGTCTGGAATCAAATGTTGTGTGGTCAAATAAAAGTGCCAAATTACCAGCTGGTTAACCTTGAACAAATTAATTACTCTAAGCATCCTGTGCACCTGTATGAAGGCAACATTTCATTCATCATCATCATGAAATAATGTAAACCAGATAAATGCTGAGTAAAATAACTCAAATGAAATTAGTTTTCATAAAAAATATCTTCCCAGGATTGACCTTCAAATACTATTTATAATTTATAACTTATTGAAGAAAAAATATCTAAAATGATTCAAGTACAGTATTATTATTACAGATGAGGCTAGGCACAAATGCAATTAGGTAGAGAGTAGTATTTACTTACTGACTGGGATGATGTTGAGAAATCTTCAGCAAGGAGGTAACACTAATACTTAAACTTCACTGATAATATTCAACCAAAAATGTCATATTACAAAGAATTTAAGAAATTTAAGTGCAACATTTAATATTTCACTTGAAATGAGATATGGTCTATTCTTACCTTTGATCTGATATTAGTAAATGAAAAATTGTTAATGTATTATTTTTTATAAAATATGGTGAATGGGTGTTTAGGAAGAGAAAATATCACTAGGATTAAAACTTGCTATGATTTATGAAAAGTATATCAAGAAAATTTTAAAAGGTTTATTTCCTTTTTGTGACAGGGTCAATAGACAGAAGACCAAAAGCCTATAAGATAAAGAACTTTCCTGACTTGAGAAAATAGTTTTCTCATTACTAATGAATCAATGCGAACCATTTGAACCATTCTTTGTGTCTAGCTTCTTGTTCAATAAGTTTATCACTAGTGTACCTGTGAATTTTGCTGGATATATAGATTTGAGAAAGATAACAAAGACCTTATTAAATTGATTACAAAATAAAAAGATGTTATCAAAGAGGGCATTTTGAAAGCTATTAAGTGAATTTTAAAAGCAATAGATACAAAAATTCTCTTGAAAGAAACAATGATATAAGAATACAATCTTCATTTTAAGCATATCTCCTACTTTAGATTCTGGATACACTGTTTTAATTATAATGATAACAAAATTTAAAAAGAAAGAAACGGTGACTGAATTCATTTGAGAAATGCTAAAATACACAAAATTAATGAAGTTTACTTATTAAATTGAGTTTTAGACTTTACTATTTCTAATATCAAGGTGGACCATTTTATTAAAATAACATTAGGTAAAAACTTAAAGTTATTTAAAGTAAAATTCACCTCTTTCAACAAAATATCTCTTGAAACTTGTACTCCTTAAAATAAAACTTGAAGATTTCTAGAAGAAAAGAAAATTATAGAAATTTGTAGTTAAAGAGATCTTACTAGGGATGGATTTGTACAATTAACAAAATCACAGCAAGTGCCATATAAATGGTCTATGCTATAAATGAATAAATTTTTACTATAATTCTGAATATTGTTTAATATATACAGGTGCATTTTTAATTCATTCACTCATCATGTTTATCAAAAATAAGTTGAGAGATTTGTATTGCTCAACTCACAGAATAGTGAATATGAGTTAATAAGGTAAATAGAGATTGTCTTTTTTCTTTTTAAATATATTTTATTGGTTATGCTATTACAGTTTTCCCAATTTTTCCCCTTTCCCAACTCTACCTAGTATCCCCATTCCCTCTGGCAATCTCCCCTCTTAGTTCATATCCATGGACCATGCATATAAATTCTTTCATTGCTCCATTTCCTATTACTTGCTTTTAATATACCCCTCCATATTCTGTGACTACCAATTTGTACTTCTTAATCCCTATAGCTTTTCTCCCATGCTCTCTCTTCCCACTCCCAACTTATAACCCTCCAAATGTTCTCCTTATTTATGATGTAGTTTCTATTTTGTTTGTTTCCTTATTTAGTTTCTTTTTTTATGCAATTGTTGATAGCTGTGAATTTATTGCCACTTTAATGTTTATAGTTTTTATCTTCTTTTTCTTAACTAAATCCCTTTAACATTATATGTAGTAATGGCTTAGTGGTAATGAAATCCTTTAGCTTTACCTTTTTGGGGAAGCACTCCATCTGCCCTTCCATTCTAAATGATAGCTTTGCTGGATAGAGTAATCTAGGTTGTAGGTCCTTGCTTTCCATCGCTTTGATTACTTCTTGCCAGTCCCTTCTTGCCTGCAAAGTTTCTTTTGAGAAATCAGCTGATAGTCTTATGGGGACTCTTTTATAGGTGACTCTGCCTTTCTCCTGCTACTTTTAAGAGTTTCTCTTTATCTTTAACTTTGGTGTTTTAATTATGATGTGTCTTTTTGTGGATCTCTTTGGGTCCAAACTGTTTGGGACTCTGTGATTCCTGGTCTTATATGTCTATTTCCTTCACTAAGTTAGGGAAGTTTTACTTCACTATTTTTCAAATAATTTTTCAATTTCTTGCTATTTCTCTTTTCCTTCAGGCCCCCTATTATTTAAACATTGGAACACTTAAAGAGCTCCCATAGTCTCCTTAGCCTACTCCTGTTGTTGTTGTTATTATTATTTTTTCTTTCTTCTTTCTATTCTGATTGAATGTTTTTCCTTCCTTATGTTCCAAATCATTGATTTGATTCTCAGCTTGCTTCATCTACTCCATTGTAGTCTCCCTGTAAAGTTTCCTTTATTTCAATCAGTGTAAACTTCATTTCTATCTGGGTCCTTTTATGCTGTTGAACTACCCAATGAGTGCCTTGGGCATTTTATAACCAATGTTTTGAACAATGCATCTGATAATTGATTAATTCTATTTTGTTTAGTTCTTTTTCTGAAGTTTGGTTCTGTTCTTTCATCTGGGTCATATTTCTTTGTCTCCTCATTTTGGCAGCCTCCCTGTGTTTGTTTCTATAAATTAAGTAGAGCTGCTTTGACTCCCTGCTGTAGTAGCATGGCCTACTGTAGAAAAGTGTACCTGTAAGTTGGGTGGGGCAGAACCTTAGGTAATTGCCAGGGCAGGGCAACTCATGTGAACCAGGTAGATAGAGTCTCCAATATGGTGTCACTACTATGTGGCTCTGTCATGGAGAGAGCTCAGAGAGGGGACTATGCTGTTGCCTGTCCTCTGGAGTATTGTCCATGAGGAAGCTGTCTCCCGGCAGTCACCCTGATGCCAGATGCTTCAATTTCTCCCTTTACGCCACTGATGTCCATCCAGCTGCTTCCCTGCACTGAAGCCCTGAGGGGCTAAGTCTCCATAAGTCCTAAGTCTGTTACTGGCCCTTTAAAAGAAGACTCCTGAGAAACCTGCAGTTTCTTCCACTACGCCAATCCCCACTGATTTTCACAGCCAGAAGTTACAGGGACTTATTTTCTTGGCACTGCAATTCTGGACTGGGTGTTCTTGTGTGGGCTGGGATCCCTTGCTCCTGAAGTATCCCTCCTGATTTTTATCTACCACATGTGGGTGTGGGACCACCCATTCTGTGTCTACATCCCTCCATCCCTCCATGCCTATTGTGCATCTTCATGTCTTCACACATCCTACCCATCTGGATGAATGTGATTTCTTTAATTCCTTGGTAGTAACACCTCCATCTTGACTAGAAGTCGGTGATTTTTTTCAGTGAATTTTTATTCTTGTACTGAGATAAAAATATTAAGCGTGCATGATAGTTTTTAATTATATTAAATACTTCAAAGAAATTGTTTAGAGTGAAATAGTACCAAATACCTAAATTATTCCTTTAGGGAGGATAGTCTGGCCAAGTCTCCTTAAGAAGACATAATTTGAGCTGTTAAATTAAAAATTGCTTAATAAGTATAAAACAAATGAAAATATAGGTTTAGTAAACAACTTAAGAGGGTAGTTGACTCAAAAATCCCAATAGCCATAGCATAATATTTGTCTTGGTAATAAGACAAAAGATAGGGAAGTTTCTTTTTTTAGATAAATTATATTTTAGACAGTCTTTTGAACACAAAATAAGGAAAAGAAGATTCAACTCTTTACCATTGACTTAATACCTAGCAAAGTTTTATCTTTATTTTAACATTATATAAAGTATCTTTTCTATTTTTTAGTTTCCAAATTGCTTATATTTAACAGTGAGGCCTCAGTCCCCTTCAAAGTAGTCACCTTGGGACAACACAGAGTTCTCCTAATTGTCATCAGTTGCCCCATTGTATTTTCCTGAATCTCATTAATGGTATGAAATCTCTTCCTATTCAAAGGTGATTTTAGTTTTGGGAATATCCACAAGTTGCAGGCCAACAAATTTGGGCTGTAGACAGAAGGGCTGAGTCACTTGGTTAATTTCATGTTTTGCCAAAAAACTCTACATGAGACATGATGCATGAGCAGCCATATTGTCATGGTGAAGCTACCAATCACCAACTGCCATTAGCTGTGACCTTCTGAATTATCCAAATAGTTTCTGCAGAGGAATATTCAAGCTTACTGCAAAAATTGATCTAGATTCAGTGCTCTACTTGCTCAGTCATTTTGAATGAGTGGGCCACACAGTATACATAGTCACCTATCAGTGTCTACCACCCCTACTGACTAATACAATGAAGTTATTATTGTTCACACATGTGCATTCCAGTCCACTCTCCTTAGCAGCCAGTTTACATCAATGTTGTGCAAATGTTATTTTTATATTAACAGTGGATAGACTTCTTCCAACATACTTTGTTACCTAGAGAATATACAATATGAGATATTATGTATCAGATTAAAAAATCTGTTAAGAAACTTTCTTTCTAATTAAGGAATTTGCTGTATTGTTCAAAATTATAGAATGTGTGTGTATATATATTTACATATATTCCACTTATTTTTCCCATAAAATAAGATACATTATTTTTCTTATTTTCATCAATAACTTTATAGATTTGGATATTTTGAGTATGTCAGCTAATTCCTGCTCTTGGCTTCTTAGTCATTAGAGAGCAGGGGTTCTTTTAAACATCTTTTGAATCATAAGACAGCCTCACAGCAAAGAATTATTTGGCCAAAATAACAATAACACCAAGAAACTTCACAACCACTTTTGACACAATCAGTCACAGCACTTTCTCTATACACTGCATAAATCTGTTTTATATTTCAGTTGTATTTTTACCTTTCTTGAAATAACAAAGCATAATATGCTGAAAATGTGTATTTTATTCCATCTTCAATATTAAAATAGCTGTACAAAAATTCATCTCTTTTTATTTACTTTAATGCATGCTACGTAAACGTCCCATAGTGGTTTTATCAACTTATCTACTGATGGACACTTGGGCTGTGTCCATAATTTAAATAACACTGCTGTGAACATAGAGGTGTTTATGTTCTTTTGAATTAGTGTTTTGTGTTTCTTTGGATATATTCCCAGAAATGGGATCATTGGGTCAAAGGCAAATTCTTTTTTAATTTGTTGAGGTTTCTCCATACTTCTTTCCACAGTGGTTTCACCATTCTGCATTCCCACCAACAGTGCAAAAGTATTCCCCTTTCTTCACATCCTCACCAGCACTTGTTTTTTTTTTCTATGATAGCCATTCTGACAAGTATGAGGTTACATCTCATTGTGGCCTTAATTTGCATTTTTCTTATAATTACTACTATTTAGCATATTTACATATGTCTATTGACCATCTGTATATCCTCACTGGAGAAATGTCTATTCAGGTTCTTTGCCAATTTTTTACTACTCAGTCAAAAAAAAAGAAGAAAATTTTACCTTTTGCAACAGCATGGATGGGACTGGAGAGCATTGTGCTAAGTGAAATAAGCCAGTTAGAGAAAAACAAATACCATGTGATTTCATTCATATGTGGAATTAAATGAACAAACTGAACTAACAACCAAAATAGATACAGACTCATAGATAGAGAGGAGGATGACAGCTATTGCATAGGGGAGGATGTTAAAGGTGGAGGGATGGAGAAAAAAGAAAAAGAACTCATGGACGTAGACAACAGTATAGTAATTACTGGGGGAAGGGGAGTACACAGAGGTTAAATGGTAATGGGAAAAATACAATAAAAATAAATAAATATATGACAGCTGTCACAATACAATCTAACAAAAATGTTTCAAATAAAGTTAAAGACAATTAAGCACTACTAGTGACATTCTATGGGGGAAAAAAGAAACCTTTGACCAACCCAATATGTACATGCAGGATTAATAAGAGATACTGTTACAAAAAGTTATATAATCATTGGCTGAATGAGTGACATATATTTTTGCCATGTATTTTAACTGAGATGAATTTATTGGTATTAAAAATAACATTTCTAGAAGAAAACTTTATATTCTACTAGGATTCAAATATTTTAAATTATGTTTTGTAGATGCTATTTCTGTGACTTAGACTTAAATAATTTCAGAGGTTTTTACAAACCAAATGTGTGTTAGATTTTAGAGAGTTGCTAGCTGCCAGTATCTTATTTGATAAATTGTACTCCACTGAAATGAGCGATATTCCAGGGATCCAATGTTAAGTAGGCATTCATGTTATAGTATGCATATCATAGTTGTACTTCTTTAATTGACTTTTATTGTTTTAAATTACATACTCAAAGGAGCTTTATGGATACTCTAAAGAAAAAAAGAAAGTAGAGTAGGTAGCATACTTTAGTCCCTAAAAGTGTATTGAAAACATAGTAAAGATTTTATCTCGTTTATCTCTTAAGTAGAATTATGTGTCATATAGTTGTAGAAGAATATATATAACTTACAGATTTAGTGTTATTTTGATGGAGTTGGGGCAAAATGGGAAGTTTGGTATTAAATTTCTAATATACCGTATAACTCTCACTAGAGATTATGTGTTTATCAATTTTGTTATTATTTTCTAAAAAACATCAATTATCACTACTGATCTTCATGTCTTTTTTGTTTTATCATTTTCCTCTGTGATCTTTATTTTTAAGTTTGCTTTACTTTATTCAGATTAAATTTTTCTTTGTTTAGATTTTTAGATATATGTGTATATCATTTTTATCTCTTCTTTTCTAATAAATGCATTTTGTTTTATAATTTTCTATCTTAATGCAGTCTTACTTGCTTACAACTAGAAACATTATAGAATATAAAGCCTAAAATGATTTATCTTTCTCAAGAGAGTATTCACATGTGGCAGTAAACTGAGTGTATTAGTAATCTTTGTTTACCTTTATCCAATGTTGGATAAAGGATTGAGATCATCCAAAACTGGAGTCTAGTCATTGAAAAAATGTTTCTAGTGTTTCCTAATAGGGTACAGTGTGATATGGTGCCTCTTCATAAGATCTGAGATTTCAACTTTTGCCCTCCTGGTTCCATCAAGAGATGCAAATTTTTCTTAGTTTCTTGTGCTTAGGTTGATTCTTTTATTAAGCAGGTATCCTAAGTGAAAAGCACTCTCAGATTCGAGGATCTTTACATTGAGTTTCCATTTTTATTCAAATAATTGACTCATAATTCTTCACTGGAATGAGAATTCTCTGTGCCTTAACCTACTGTTACCATACAAGGAAGTTCCTTGCATGTTATTTTAGAGAAGTTTACCTTTGAGAAGAAAGAATATGAAAGCAATACAGAGCATCTTTGACTTAACAATAGTTGAACTTGATTTTTCAACTAATGATTGTAGAAAAGCAATATGCAATAGTAGTAGAAACTGTAATTCAAATTTTGAATTTTGATCTTTATTGGGCTAGCAATAATGTGCTACCACACTCCCTGATTGTATGCTGGGTAGCAGCAGCAACACACAGCTCCCAGCAAGCCATTTGATGGTTAGTGTAAATAACAGATACTCATAAACAACACAGTGTACTGTGTTGGCAGTGTTTTTTTTGTATATTGTGCTTTGTATTTTCTCATCCCATCATGTCTACAAAATGCTCATCTATGTCTCTGGCTTCTGGGGAGAGGGAGAAAAACAAGGTGTTTCACTTGAGATGAAACTCTAGATGACTACTCATAAAGAGGCTAATGTTAAGTGCTGAGTATATTTGAGGTAGACTAGGCTAAGCTCTGAAGTTCAGTAAGTTAGGTGTATTAAATATATTTTTGACTTAAGTTATTTTCAACTTACTATTTATTGAAACATAGCTCCATCGTAAATCGAGGAGCATCTGTAGATCCTCTATGTTTTTTTAAACTTTTTTTACCAACTCCAACGTGCTTTCAGTTATATCTTAAAAATAAATATGGTAAAATCCTTGCTGTAGTGCTTTGCTATGGCATTTTTCAATGGAGAGCTTTAAAACTCTGCTGTTGACTATGTATTAGTTGTTGATTTTCTTAGCATGTATCATTTAAAATATTTATCATAAAATGCTACTGAGGAAACATGACATAACATCAAGCAAATCAAATTACTCAACTCACTTTATATTTCAAAGTTTTTAAAATGCCCTGGCTGGTGTGGCTCAGTGGATTGAGAGCCGACCTACAAAACAAAAGGTCACTGGTTCCATTCTCAATCTGGGCACATGTGGGCCAGGTCCCCAGTAGGGAGCATGTGAGAGGCAACCACACATTGATGTCTCTCTCCCTCTCTTTCCCCCTCCCTTCCTCTCTCTAAAAAGTAAATAAATAAAATCTCTTTAAAATTTTTTTTAAAAATATAGTGCAAGATCCATATTTAATTTGCAAGACATCTCTTTACTACAAGGTACACTTTTAAATTTACAACAATTTATGGTAATATATTTTTGAAACTAAAGTTGAATATTTTTTTAAATTTCAGAAAGTCAGAGAAGAAATTATGTTAAATGATACAGGAACTTTCATTTAGGGACTTCATGAAGAACTTTCAACTTGCATTAATTTACTATAGGCCAAAATTCCAAAATATTTTTATATTCAGTATTGAAGCAGAAAAAACATTCTCCTTGTTACCAATAAATATATTTTCCTACTCTTTGCATTCTGATCAATGTAAATAATTTGTTAAATTTATTTCCCTTTTACAGTATATTTCTTCATCAAGCCTTAAAACATCTGTGTTGTTAACCAAAAAAAATTTAGTTTCTCTCCATCTAATCAAAAATTGGAGGGTCCTAAGATACCTGCTTTATTACATTGCTTTTTACATCTCATTAACTTCTTCTAATTGACACTGGTACTCGATTACTCAATGTATACTTTTTGTGTGGCTGTTTTCATGAAGTAAATTATTCTACCCCTCCTGACTGCTCTGGCAGCTTTCCGCAAAACACCCTAGCTAGTTCCTTAGTTTTTATTGGTATTAATTTATTCTGAAATTGTCTTCATCTGTTGTACAAATGCTGTGGTTTTAATTAGAGTGTTGTTAAATTTCCATACCGTGGATCTCCTATGATTTATTGTATCACCAGAGACATTGACACCAGGAAATTACCAGGGGAAGTTAAATTTTCAGTGTAGATGGTTACAGTCTCCAACATGCCATCTGTATTTTTAATATTCCAGAAGTCAGTCTTAAATAAAACATAATATAATAAATCAATTTCCATATTTATTTTCAGTAGTTTATTTCTCAGTTAATATGAAATTGGATATAAAGTTTATGCAAAATAATATTCGGCACCTTGCCTTGTTTTCTTTAACTTTTAAATATTTTGTGAAGATCATTACAAAGCCATTTGTGAGTAGGTGTTTCCTCCATTTGGTGAGAAGGATCTGTACAGTATTATGTTTAAACATATCACAGTTTCTTTAACTAGAGCCTATAAATTGATACCAAGGTGGTTTTAATGCTAGAGGATATCTTAGCATGATAGGGTGAGAGGTCTCAAATCCATTTTTGAAATAAGTTTTTGGACTTTTAATGTAACATCTCTGTATCTAGGAATTTATGCCCTCAAAATCACATTTTGTCCTATGGAACAAGTTTATTGATAGATTTATTTTGATAGTGTTTTTCTTTCCTTTACTGTTAAAGAAAGTACCCAAGATCATGCACAAAGAATATAGCAATCTAAAGAATATCTGCAATAATATTTAAGTATTTTTCTTAATTGTGAATTATACCAAATATTTAGAAAGGTCAAGAGAGGTAAGAGATACATGCACTCTTGTTTGTTCTCAGTTACATCTGAACAGTTATGAACTGTTATGATAAGTTATGAACTGTATGGATCTCCCTTTCACTTTCCAATACAAGTAACTATTATTCTTAAGTGTAAGTCTTCTTCTGGTTAATGTTTCTGTGATATTTTAATGTGAATATTTTTGTCTCTACAATGTACTACTGTTTACTGTTGTAAAATTTATAAAATTTCCATCACACTGTATCATATTGTATAGCCCATTTAAAATTATTTTCATTGCTTGATATTACTATTATAAAATTCAAATATTGATGCACATGATGTAAATCATTGATTAAAAATAGCATAACAAAGCATAGCAAATGTTTATTCATGTTTTGAATAAACTAATACTAAGAACATATACTGATCCACAGGTTTTCTTATATGAATACAAATCTTGCTGTTATGAGTGTCCATGTGCACAAGAGTGTCTCCAGTAGGGATAATTAGATGTAAAATTAATAGATCTTGTGAGATGAATACCATCAAGTTTTTCATATACTATCATTTGTTGCTTAGTGACATAATACATTCTGAGAAATGCAGTATTAGGAAATTTTGACATTGTGCAAACACAATATAATTTTCATATACAAATCTAGATAGTATTGTCCAATCTACACATGGGCTGTTTGGCATAGCCTATTATTCTGAGAGTACAAACTTCTACTGAATATTACTATACTGAGTAATCTTGGAAATTATAAGTATTGATTATCTAAACATATATAAAGATAGAAAAGATACAGTGAAATATGATATAAAATATAAAAAATGGTACACCTGTACATGGCAAATCCTATGAATGGGATTTGTAAGACTGAGAGTTGCTCCCGTGAATTAGTGAGTGAATGTGAAGGCCTTTGACATTCCCACATACTACAACAAAATCTTTAAACACTGAACCCTTAAGCTACACGTGATTTATAATTTTCGAATCGTAATTTTTTTAAATGTTATTAATTACCCTACTACAGTTGTCCCAATTTTTCTCTCTTTGCCCCTTTCAGCCCAGCAGCCCCTACTCCCTCCAGCAGTCCTGCCTCTTTCTTCATGTCCATAAGTCGTGCACATAAGTTCTTTCGCAACTCTATTTCCTATACTTGCTCTTAATATCCCACTGTCTATTCTGTATCTACAAATTTGTACTTTCTAATCCCTTTACCTTTCCTCTGTTCCCTCAGACCTTCCCCCTTCATTGGTCACCATCCCCATGTTCTCCATATATACGATTCTGTTTCTTTTTTGCTTGTTCACTTAGCTTGTTTTTAGATACAATTGTTGATAGTTATATACTTATTTCCATTTTAATGTACATAGTTTTGATCTTCTTCTTTTTCTTAAGTAAGTGCCTTTAACATTTCATATAATAATGGTTTGGTGATGACGAACATCTTTAGTTTTACCTTGTTTGGGAAGCACTTTATTTGCCCTCAATTCGAAATGATAGCTTTTCTGGATATAGCAATCTGTGTTGTAGGCTCTTTCTTTTCATCACTTTGAATACTCCTTTTAGCCAGCAATGTTTCTTTTGAGAAATCAGAAAACAGTGTTATGGGAACTCCTTTGTAGGTAATTATCTGCTTTTCTCTCACTTCCTTTAAGATTCTCTCTTTATCTTTAACCATTGGCATTTTAATTATGATGTGTTTCAGTGTGGTACTCTTTGTACCTATTTTATTTGGGACTCTGTGCTTCCTGGACTTCTAGGTCTATTTACCTCTCAAATTAGGGAAGGTATTTTTATTATTTGTTCAAATAGTTTTCCAATTTCTTGCTTTTTCTCTTCTCTTTCTAGTACCACTAGGATGTGAATGTTGGGACCCTTGAAGTTGTCCCAAAGACACCTTACACTATCTTCAGTTTTTTTTAATTCTTTTTCTTCTTCTTATACTTATGGAATGTCTTTTTCTTCGTATGTTTCAAATCATTGATCTCATCATTGATCTCATTCTTAGCTTCATCTACTCTGCTTTTGATTCCCTGCATTTTTTTCTTTATTTCAATTAGTGTCTCCTTCATTTGTGAATGGATCATTTTTATGCTCTTGAAGTACCCACTGATTTCCTTGAACATTCTTGTAACCAGTGTTTTAATTCTGCATCTGAGAGATTGCTTATCTCCATTTATTTAGTTCTTTTTCTAGAGTTTTGTTTTGTTCTTCCATTTGGGCCATATTTATCTATCTCCTCATTTTGGCATCCTCCCTATGCTCGTTTTTAGGTATTAGATAAAGCGGCTTTCACTCTGTGTCTTGCTGGCATTGCATAATGCAGTAGGTATCCTGTAGTGTCCAGGTGCACAGCTTGGTGGGTAATTCAGCTGTACCCTCTACATAGGCTGAGTATTCCCTTCTCTTGTCATTGAGTCTTGATTGCTGTAGGCTGGTCAGTAGGAGGAATTTGCTAGTCCAGACAGCTGGTAGGACTAGCTGTGACCACTAGCCAGAAACCACCTCCCTCTGTGGCTTGTGGAGTAGTTGGGTGGTGGTGTTCCATAGTGGTTTGTAACTGTCCACTGGATGCACAGGCTCTGAGGTTTCCTGGGTAGTGCAAAGATTAGCCACCAACTGAGTTCTTTATGGGGGCCCTTGACGTAAGCTATAAAGTGATCTGCAGATGGCTGCTGCTAGTCCTGAGCATGGGGCCATGTAGTGAAAAGTATGACAGTGGGCTCAGCTGTTGGTTGTTTGAGTGGATTTAGGAAGATTGGAAGCCTATACCTAGTGCATCCATTAATATAGAAAAGCCACTATCACCAGCCAAGGTGAGTCTGTAGACTAGATGGTGTGGAGCCTTAGGTAATCATCAGGGTATGGCTAACAGTGTGAGCCAGGTGGATGGAACCTTAGTTGAGGTCCTGCTGCACTGTTGCTCTGTGCAGGGAAAGGCTCAGAAAAAGGAGCAATGGCCACTATTTGCAGTTCTGTCTGGGAGCAAGCTGTCCTCCAGCTCTTGCCTTGATGCCATATGCTTCAGTTCCTCCCTGCAGGCCACTGGTGCCCTACAAAATTCCTCCCTGGTGCTGGAGGCCAGAAGAAGTGAGTTTGAGTTAGTCTGTGTGCAGGGTCCTCCAAGAGAAGAGGTCTGAGAATTCCACAGTTTCTTCTACCACCCCAACCCCTACTGGTTTTTACAGCCAGAAGTTATGGGTACTTTTCTTTCTGGCACTGGAACCCTGGGCTGGGTGTGGGGCTGGGATCTGTCACTCCTGAGATATCCCTCCATTTTTTATCTACCACACATGGGTTTGGGACCATGCTATTCCATGTCTCTGCTCCCTGCTTCTCTTACCTGTCTAGTTGAATGTGGTTTCTTTAATTCCTTAGATGTCAGACTTCTGTACAGCTTGATTTTCTAACAGTTCTGAGTGATAGTTGTTCTGTAGTTTATCTGTGATTTTGCTGTGGTTGTGCAAGGAGGTGAGAAGCATTTACATACACCTCCATCTTGACCAAAGTTTCATTATTTATAAATTTTTTGTTATTCAATACTAATCTTAGCTTGCTGTAATTTTTTACTTTATAAAGTTTTTTACATTCTTATGCTTTTGACTCTTTTGCAAAAACACTTGGCTTAAAACATGTACACATGTTACAGCTGTACAAAATTATTTTCTTTTTTTATATCCTTATTCTATAAATTTTTTTTACTATTTTTTAAATATACTATTTTGTTAAAAACTAAAACACAAACACATGCATTAGTCTAGGCCTACACAGGGTCAGGATCATCATCACTCTCTTCCATTGCCACTTCTTGTCACACTAGGTCTTCAGAGGCAATAACGTATACAGAGCTGTCATCTTCCATGATTACAATGCTTTTTTTCTGGAATACCTCCTGAAGGACTTGCCAGAGACTCTTATTGAAAAGGTGTCACTTTTTTCAGCAATATTTCCTTGGTGATTTGATTAATTTGTTTCTATTTTTCATTTTAGGTTGCTTGTATATAGATAATGCACTATAAATATTCCTATTAATGGAAACCTTTTGTTTTGACGGTTCATGT
Source organism: Carollia perspicillata (assembly GCA_004027735.1). Lineage (NCBI taxonomy): Eukaryota > Metazoa > Chordata > Mammalia > Chiroptera > Phyllostomidae > Carollia > Carollia perspicillata. The sequence goes on along the minus strand of PVKM010013760.1, from coordinate 15,764 downwards.
TTTTAAAATTTTTAAGGAGCTTTTTTGAGCTCTACAAAATGTTCCACTAACCCTTTTACTGTATATTTTCTGGACATTTGTCTTCTGCAGTTTAAATTTTTCTTGCCTCCTTTTCAGCTATGCATTTATATTTCATCGCCAACAACTCCTTATTAGTCAATTCCTCTGGAATCATTTTTGGGATCTCTTCATTGTCACATTCATCCAAACTCAGCTTAAATTTCTTTGCCATCTCAATCATAGCCTTGTTAATTTTTACATCATATTTATCCTTGGCAAAACCTTTGGAGTCATGGACAAACCTCTTGACTATCTTCTTTTAGATGCTATTATACACTCTTTGGTGACAAAAACCTGAGCCCAAACAAGACCCTAGATGCAGTCATGAATGTTACAGTCCTTCTCATAATTGAATTATTATGTCCTCCATGTCTTTCTCAGTTGCAGCAGTAGCCAGGACAAAGGCCCTATAAGCTGCTATAATTCCTTGATCTATTGGTTAGATTTTTTTAAAAGTAGTAATTTAGTAGAAACATCACTTCAATGTTGAGATAAAAGTTACCAATAAAATGAAGTTGTCTGGGAACATTATCAGGTATAAAAGAATCTTGAAAAGCATATAATTCTCTGTTTCACAAGCACAGCAATTCAAGAGGGCATCCGGGAAGAGCAGCTGCACCATCCTGGTCCTCTGACAGCTCCTGCAGTGCACTGGCAGTGTGTGCTCACTGATAGGTTCGCAGGGCCCAGGTTCTCACTGTGCCAGTTCCCAGTTTCATTTTGTAGCCTGCAACATTGATCCCAAGCATGGCCGTTATTCTGTCATCTAAAGCTTTGAAGCTTGGTATTGACTTGGCCCCCTTATAGACTAAAATCCATTCAGGCATCTGTTTCCAGAATAGGGGGGTTTAATCATCTACATTGAAAGATTGCTCTCTCACAAGTATTTTTCCTCCACAATCAACTTATCTAGAGTTTCCAGAAATTCTTGAACTACCTTCACATCGGCTCTCATAAACTCACCTCTCACTTTCAAATTATTTAATAAATGAAAATCTTTAACTCTTTAAACCACCCAGAACTAGCAGTAAATTCAACATTGCAAACAATTTTTTTTTGCTTTGGCTATAATCATCATAGTGCTGCAATGGATATGCTTCCATGTCTGCTCTTCAGTCTAGATGATTAGAAGTGTCTCCAGATCTGATATAAAATATTCTCAAATTTTTGTTGGTCTCATTGCCCTTCATAAAGCAGATTATTTAGTGTCTTTCATCACATTGTTCTCTTCTTCAAAATTATAGCTATGGTACAATGGGGCTGGCCTGATTGGAAAGTAATAACTATCACTGATTTTCTACCTTAATAGTCCTTAATCACTCTTAATTTAGTCCTGGATAAATCACTTCATGTGGCCTCTTAATGGAAACATTAGCAGTGAATTTTGTACACTTAGAGGTCATGATGACTAGAACAATACAAGATTAAATTAAGCACAAGAGAAAAAGATACAATCAAGAGATGTGTTAATCAGGAGATGTATAAGGTTGCTCCTGACATAAAATGGCACTGTTTTATAACAAACTTTTCTAATAAGTGACAAGAGTAAACTCTAAAAAAATTATAAAAATATAGTAGAGTAAGTAATGTACTTGTTTATCATTATCAAGTATGTATTACCACATACTATACATAATTATGTGGTATAGTTTAATATAATTTATTGGATGACACTGGTTAACAAAATTAGACAGGTTTCAAATGTACAATTCTATAGCACATCATCTCTACACTGTATTATGTGTCCCCCATCTGAAGTCAAGTCTCCTTCTGTCACTATGTATCTCCCCTATAACCTTCTTCAACACCACCAACCCTCTTTACGCCAGCAATTACCATAATGTTGTCTATGTTCATGAGTTCTTTCTCTCTTTTTTATTTTTGCTCAATCTCTTAACTCCCCTCATCCACCCCACCCCAACAGCTATCAGTCTTTTATTCAATGTATGAGTCTGTCTGTATTTTGCTTGTTAGTTCATTTTGTTTATTAGATTCCAATATGAGTGAAATCATATAGTATTTGTCTGTCTCTGACTGGCTTATTTCTCTTAGCATAATGCTTTCCAGGTCCAACCATGCTGTTGCAAAGAATTAGATTTTCTTTCTCTCTTTCTTCTCTCTCTCTCTCTCTCTCTCTCATCTCTCTCTCTTTTTCTTTCTTTCTTTCTTTTCTTTCCTTCTTTCCCTCTCTCTTTCTTTCTTTCTTTCCTTCTTTCCCTCTTTCTCTCTCTCTCTCCTCTCTTTCCTTCCTTCCTTCCTCCCTCCCTTCCTTCCTTCCTTCCTTTCTTTCCCTCCCTCCCTCCCTCCCTCCCTCCCTTCCTTCCTTCTCCCTTACAGTGAGTAGTATTCTACTATGTAAATATACTATAGCTTCTGTATCCATTCCTCTGTTGGTGGACACTTAGGCTACTCCCAAATCTTCGCTATTGCAAATAATGCTGCAATAAGCATAGGGATGCATATATTCTTTCAAATTAGTGTGTCAGTTTTTTTATTATTATTTTCCTATAATTCATATTGCTGGGTCATAAGATAGTTTCATTTTTAATTTTCTCACATAACTCCATACTGCTTTCCACAATGGTTGAACCAACCTGATTCCCATGAAAAGTGAGCGAGGATCCCCTTTTCTCCATCTCCTCATAAACAGTTATGTGTTGATAATTGATGATAGCCATTCGACAGCTATGAGGTGATATCTTATTGTTTTAATTTCAAGTGAGATTTATTGTGGGGATGTAAGGCTGGTTTGCTATCTGCAAATTGATAAGTATGACACACAACATAAAAATGAAGAATAAAAAGTCTGCCATATCAATAAATGCAGAAAAAACATTTGATAAAATTCATCACCCATTTATGATAAATAAAAACTCTCAGTAAAGTGAGAATACAGGGAGCATACCTCAACATAATAAAGGTCATATATGACAGATCATAGCCAACATTATACTCACTGGGAGAAATCTTTAAGTGTTTCCTGAAGATAGAGAACAAGAAAGGAAGCCTGCTTTCACCACTTTTACTCAACTTAATACTGGAAGTCTTGGCCACAGCAATCAGGTAAGAAGAAATAAAAGGCATCCAAATTGAAATGCAAGGAGTAAAATTGACATTATTTGCAGATGAAATGATACTATATATAGAGAAACCTAAAGATTCCACAAAAAATCTACTAGAACTCATAATGGAATTTAGTACAGTAACAGGATACAAAATAAATATCCAGATATCACTTGTATTTTTCATTTATTTTTTATTGTTCAATAAAAAAACAGTTGTCTCCATTTTCAACCCACAACTCCCCCATCCCATCTCACTCATCCCTGACTCCCACCCTCAATCTTACCCCCCTTCGCCTTTGTTCATGTGTCCTTTATACATGTTCCTGACAACCATTCACCTTTCCACCATTATCTCCTTCCTCGCTTCCCCTCTGGTTACTGTTAGTTTGTTTATTTCAATGTCTCTGATTATATTTGCTTGCTTGTTTGCTTTGTTAATTAAGTTCCACTTACAGGTGAGATCATATGGTATTTGTCTTTCACCACCTGGCTTATTTTACTTAGCATAATGCTCTCCAGTTCCATCCATACTGTCATGAAGGATAAAGAGCTCCTTCTTTCTTTCTGCTGTATAGAATTCCATTGTGTAAATGTACCATAGTTTTTTGATCCACTCATTTCCTGATGGGCATTTAGGTTGCTTCCAACACTTGGCTATTGTAAATTGTGCTGCTATGAACATTGAGGTGCATACGTTCTTTTGAATTGGTGTTTCAGGATTCTTAGAGTATAATCCCAGCAGTAGAATTACTGGGTCAAAAGTAGTTCTATTTTTAATTTTCTGAGGAAATTCTATACTGTTTTCTATAGTGACTGCACTAGTCTGCATTTCCAACAACAGTCCACTAGAGTTCCCTTTTCTCCACAACCTTGCCAGCACTTGTTTATTAATTTGTTTATGATGGTAATTCTGATATTTGTAAAGTGGTATCTCATTGGGGTTTTAATTTGTATCTCTCTGATGACTAGTGATACTGAGTATCCTTTCACATGTCTGTGAGCCCTCTGTATGACCTCCTTGGAGAAGTGTTGGTTCAGATCTTTTGCTCGTTTTTTAATTGGATTTTTTGTCTTCCTGGAGTTGAGTCATGTGAGATCTTTTTATATTTTGGAAATCAAGCCCTGTCTGAGGTATGATTGGCACATATATTTTCCCATATGGTTGGTTTCCTTTTCATTATGCTGATGTTTTCTTTAGTTGTGAAAAGGCTTTTAATTTTGATGAAGTCCCATTCGTATATTATTTTCTTCATGTCCCTTGCTTGAGGAGGAATATTGGTGAAAATATTGCTGAGTGGAATATATGAGATTTCCCTGCCTATATTCTCCTGTAGGACTTTTATGATGTCATGACTCATACTTAAATCTTTCATCCATCTTGAGTTTATTTTTGTATATGGTGTGAATTAGTGGTTGATTTTCATTTTTTTTTGTATGCAGCAGTCCAGAACTGCTAACACCATTTGTTAAAGATACTATTTTTACTCCATTCTATGCTTCTTCCCCTCTGTTGAATATTAATTGACAATAGAGACATGGGTTTATTTCTAGGTTCTCTATTCTATTCCATTGATCTATGTGTCTGTGCCAGTACCAGACTGTTTTGATTTCCATGGCCTTGAAATATAATTTGATGTCAGGCATCGTGATCCCTCCTACTTTTTTCTTCTTTCTCAAAATTGCTGAGGCTATTCAGCTTCATAGAAATTTTTGAAATATTTGTTTTATATCTGTGAAATATGTCAATGATATTTTAAAGGGCTTGTATTGAATGTATAAATTACTTTCATTAGTATGGACATTTTGATGATGTTAATTCTTCCAATCTGTGAACATGGCATAAGCTTCCATTTATTGTGTCTTCTTAATTTCTTTGTTCAGAGTTGGGTAGTTTTCTAAGTACAGGTTTTTATTTTTTCCCCTCCTTTGTTAGGTTTATTCTTAGGTACTTTATTTTTCTTGTTGCAATATCAATAGGAATTTTTTCCTGATTTCCATTTCTGATATTTCATTGTTCGTGCACAAAAATGCCTTCAATTTCTGATATTGACTTTGTAGCCCACTGTTTTGCCAAATTCACTTATTAGGTTGGTGGAGTCTATAGAGTTTTCTTTTTTTTTAAGATTTTATTTATTTAATTTTAGACAGGAAGGGAAGAGGAGAGGGAGAGAAATATCAATGTATGGTTGCCTCTCGTGTGTCCCCTGCTGGGATGGGAACTGGCTTGCAACCCAGGCATGTGCCCTGACTGGGAATCAAACCACAATCCTTTGGTACACAGGCCTGCACTCAATCCACTGAGTTACACCAGCCAGGGCTGAAATCTGTAGTATATTCTATATATACTATGATGTCATCTGCAAACAATGACAGTTTTGCTTCCTCCTTTCCAACTTGGATGGCTTTTATTTCTTTTTCTTGTGAAATTGCTGTGGCTAGGACTTCCAATAGTATGTTGAGTAGAAGTGGTGAAAGCAGACATCATTGTCTTTTTTCCCAATTTCAATGGGAAAACTTTCAGTTTTTACCCAATGAGTATGACGTTGGCTGTAGGTTTCTTGAATATGGCCTTTATTATTTTGAGGTATGCTGTCTCTACTCCCACTTTGCTGAGTTTTTAAATAATAAATGGATTCTGTACCTTATCAAATGTTTTTTCTTCATCTATTCATACGGTCATGTGATTTTGTCCTTCCTTTTGTTTATGCAATGTATCGTATTTATTGATTAGTGAATATTGTACCATCCTTGCATCCCTGGAATGAATCCCATTTGATCATGCTGTATGATCTTTTTAATGTATTATTCAATGTGGTTTGTCAATATTTTGTTAAGAATGTTAGCATCTATGGTCCACTGATATTGGCCTGTAGTTTTCTTTCTTCATTGTGCCTTTATCTAGTTTTGGGGTTAAGATTATGTCGGCCTCATGAACAGACTTTTGGAGTCCTCCCTCTTCTTGGATTTTTTGGAATAGTCAGAAGGATAGAAGTTAACTTTTCCATAAATGTTTTGTATAATTCTCCTGCGAAACCATCTGGCCCAAGGCTTTTGGGTGCTAGAAGTTTTTGATTACTGCTTCAATTTCATCTGATGTTATTGGTCTGTTCAGGCTTTCTGCTTCTTCTTCACTGAGTTTTGGAAGATTATATTTTTCTAGAAATTGGTCCATTTCACCTAGGTTTTCAAATCTCTTGGCATACAGTTCTTCATAATAATCTCTTACAATCCTTTGTATTTCTGTGGTGTCAGTTGTAATCTCTTCTCTTTCATTTCTGATTGTGTTTATTTGAATTCTCTCTCTCTTTTTTTTCTTGATGAGCCTGCTAAAAGGCCTGTCAATTTTATTTATCTTTTCGAAGAACCAGCTCCTTGATTCATTGATCCCAAGAATTGTTCTTTTTTGTCTCTATGTCATTTAATTCTGCTCTGATCTTGGTTATTTCCTTCCTTCTACTAGCTCTGGACTGTCTTAGTTGTTGTTCTTTGAGTTCTTGTAGGTGAAGGGTTAGGTTGTTTGTTTGAAATGTTTCTATCTTTTTTAGGTAGGACTGTATTGCTATGAACTTCCCTCTCAGTACTGCCTTTGCTGTGTCCCATAAATTTTGAATTGCTGTGAGTTCATTTTCATTTATTTCCAGAAAGTTTTTGATTTCTTCTCGAATTTCACTCTTGACCCATTCATTGTTTAATAGCATGCTATTCAGTCTCCATGGTTTTGAGTGTTTGGGTTTTTTTCCCTTGGGATTGGTTTCTAGTTTCAATCCCTTGTGGTCAGAGAAAATGCCTGGTATGATTTCAATTTTCTTGAATTTGTTGATACTTGTTTTGTGCCCTATCATGTGGTCTATCTTTGAAAATGTTCCATGTGAATTTGAAAAGAATGTGCATTTAGTTTCTTTGGGATGAAGGGCTCTCTCTCTATATATATATCAGTTAGGTCATTGCATCTAGGGCGTTGTTCAATGCCACCATATCTTTGTTGATACTTTGTTTGGAAAATCTGTCCATTTTGTTTATCTTTTCAAAGAACCAGCTACTAGATTCATTAATCCTTAGAATTGTGCTTTTGGTCTCTATGTCATTTAATTTTGCTCTGATATTGGTTATTTCCTTCCTTCTCCTTGCTCTGGGCTGACTTTGTTGTTGTTCTTTGAATTCTTGCAGGTATAGGGTTAGGTTGTTTATTTGAAATGTTTCTTTTATTTTTTTTAGGTAAGCCTGTATCATTATAAACTTCCCTGTCAGGACTGCCTTTGCTGTGTCCCATTAGTTTTGGACTATTTTTTGTTCTTTTTCCTTTGTTTCCAGAAACTTTTTTATTTCTTCCTTGATCTCATTATTCACCTATTCATTCTTTAATAGCATGCTATTTAATCTCCATGAATTTGAGTGTTTTTGAGGTTTTTTCCTTGAGGTTGTTTTCTAATTTCAAGCCCTTGTGGTCTGGAAAAAATGCTTGGTATGATATCGATTTTCTTAAATTTGTTGAAGTTTGTTTTGTGTACTATCATGTGGTCTATCTTTGAAAATGATCCATGTGAATTTCAAAAGAATATGTATTTTGCTTCTTTGGGATGGTAGGTTATATATATACATGTATACACACACATACACACACATGCATACACACATATATGTGATAGATTATATATATAACATAGGTTATATATATATCGATAGGTTATATATTATATATAACACATATAATATACTTTATATATGTATGTATGTGTGTCAGTTAAGTTCATTTGATCTAGAGCATTTTGCAATGCTGCAATATCCTTGTTTATATTTTGTTTGGAATATCTATTCGTCATTGACAGTAAGGTGTTAAAAATCCCCTAGTATAAGTGTGTTGCTGTCTATATCATTATTGAAATCCTCCAAGATTTTTCTTATATATTTAGGTGCTCCTATATTGGTTGTATATGTTTATAATGTTTATGACTTCTTGACAAATTCTTCCCTTGAGTATTATAAAATGTGCTTCTGTTTCTCTTTTTATGCCCTTTGTTTTGAAGTTTGTCTTGTCTGATATAAGTATTGCTATCCCAGCTTTTTTCCCCCTGTTCACTATCTTGCAATATTTTATTCCAACACTTCACTCTCAGTCTGTGTAGGTATATTGTTCTGAGGTGGGTCTCTTTGTAGGCAACATATAGGTGGGTCATGTTTTCTTATCCATTCAGCTACACTATGTCTTTTGATTGGAGCATACAATCCATTGACATTTAAGATTATTATGGATAGGTACTTACTAGTTTTACCCACTTTTTACCTGAGTTCCTCTCTTTCTCTCTCTCCCTCCCTCCCTCCCTCCCTCTTGTTAAACAGTCCCTTTAGCATATCTCGCAGTGCTGGTTTGGTTGAGGTATATTCTTTGTCTGGGAAACTCCTTACTTTTCCTTCCATTATTAATTGAGAGCCTTGCTGGGTACAGTAGTCTTGGCTGTTGGTCTTTGCTTTTCATTACTTGGAATATTTCTTGCCATTTCCTTCTGGCTTGTAGTGTTTCTGTTGAGAAATCAGCTACTAACCTTATAGCAGCTCCCTTGTATGTTACTTTCTCTTTCTCCTTTTCTGCCTTTACAATTCTCTCTTTGTTTTGAAATTTGGCATTTTAATTATGATGTGACTTGGAGGAGGCCCTTTTGGGTTCATCTTCATTGGGTCCTGAACTTCCGTTTTTTTTCCTCTCCAGGTTCAGAAAGCTTTCTGTCATTATTTTTCAAACAAAGTTTCTATCCCTTGCTCCTTTTCTTTTCCTTCTGCTATTCCTATGTTTCAAATGTTGTTTTGTTTCATGTTGTCTTGTAGTTCCTTTAAGCTCTCTTAATATTTTTTGTGTCCTTTTTCATGCAGTATCACTAATTTGATACTCTGCTTCATCCAGCCTGATTGTCATTCCTTCTTGTGTGTTTTTTTATTTCAGGTATTGTATTCTTTATTTTTTCCTGGTTCTTGTTTATAGTTTCTATTTCTTTTTACATACTGTTGTAGTGCCCACTGAGGTCCTTGTAGTTGTCAGTGAGTTCCTTGGGCATCCTTATAACCATCGTTTTGAATTCTATATCTAATAGTTTGATTGCCTCCATTTAATTTAACTCTTTTAGTGGGGAATCTTCCATTCCTTTTTAATGAAGGTGGAACAGGTATAAGAATACTGTAGAAAAGCAAAAAGTAAATATGAGATGTCTATAGTAAAGAAAAAAGATTTTGAGAGGACGCAGAAAGCAAACTAAGAAGAGTAAGAAGTAAAGCCCAGGCTGAGAGAGGGGGGCAAAAGAAAGAAAAAAAAAAAAAAGAGAAAACAATGAGATATAATTTCTTACTCAACTGATTAGGAGCACAGTGAAGGTAAAATGGAGTAAGACATGGAAGAGTTCAATGGCATTTGAAATAGTAACAAGTAGTGAATAAATAGGGGATCCTTTGGAGATGTGCAGTAATTACCATGGTATTTCACTCAACTAGCCACTTTAGAAAAGGTGAAGAAGAAATAAGGCTCTTGTTAGAAGAGAAAAAAAAAATGTGAGCTGAGTTTAAAAAGCAGAGCACTTATGCAAATAAGATGTTGAAATAAAGTGAGAATAATGGACAGAAACTTAGTGTAGTGTGTGAGAGAATAAAGTAAACCACAACAGTAATAAAGCCCAGGAAGGTGGTAAAATGGATTAAGACCAGGGAAGGGGGCTGTGTGGGATTTGGAATAACAATAGTATGGTAAGAAATATATAATGTGAATAAAAAGAAAAAGTAAAAGACCAAGAGTAGTGTGTTTTTGGAATACATGTGAAATGAAAGAAGAACAATTAAAGGGAGAATAAAGAAAACAAATCAAACAATGAAATTCAACAAGCAAAGCAAAAACTAATTAAATGGAAAGGAGAAAAAATGCAAGTTCTGAAGGATAGCAAAGTAAAATTTGTCTCAGCTGTTCTTTTCTTAAAACTACCACAGAAGTACTTATTTATTTACTTCTATTTATTTTTCTTTATTTTTATTGTTTTTAGTATTACAGTTGTCCCCATTTACCTCTCTCTATCAACCTTCCACCCATTGTCATACCCTCTTCCCTCTGGCCATCACTGCACTGTTGTCTATCTTTCTACCACAGAGGTTTTGATATTTAGTTATTTTTATTATTGCTATTTTTATGTAAAAAAAATCTAATCCCAATATCTATCTTCAAAATATAAATTAGTTTCATAAATAATTTGTCTTTTTTAATTTAATGTTTTCAGTTTTTAATGAAAAATTTCAAAGCATAAATTAGTCTTGTCTTTCATTAACTGTAATGTTTTTCAGTTTTTAATATTTATTATCATTTTGTATTGATATTTACACATATACACATAAGTAAGCTAAAATTTTTCAATTATTTGTCAGATGTTTATTTTTTTTGCTTAGTGTATTACATCAATTGCTTTTAGAATCAAAATAAAATCACCTTCAGTGATCTTTAACATTGTATTTTTTTCTAATTGGCATCTATATATTTATAAAATTCATTTATTTTATTACTATTGTATGTCTTTATTTATATTATCTAATTTTAAACGTGTCTTATTTTAGTATATATTAAAGCTTCACAAATTTAATTTTTATATAAATTTCTTGAGTATACTATATACTTTTTGTATACTTTTTGCGTACTTTTAATCTTTCTGGGCATTGTATTTATTAATTTCTTTTTTAAAATAACAATTCTCATTTAATGCAGGATTATTTTTTAAAAAGTATTTTTCCATTACCATTTATTCCCCGTACGTTCCCTTCCCCCCAGCAGTCCATGAGTCCTTTTTCCTTTTTGCCCGAACCCTCCACCACCTAACCTCCCCCATTAGCTGTCATCTGTTTGCCATCTATGAGTCTGTCTGTTATAGCCTCTAAACTTTTATTAAACTTTTTTAAATCTTGTGAGTGTAATATCTTAACATTTGTTTCAATTACCAAAACACTGTGATTTATTCATTTCAACTTTTTGTGTTTTCTTATAATGTTTTTTCTCTTCTTTCCCCTCCCCTTTTCTATTGAATTTGTAATGTCCCCATTTCTTTGTCTTTCACTTTATCATTTGAAAATTCCATATTTATTTTTAATGTTCATTGTTGTTATAGATAACCATAAATATTTAAAATATGTATTCAATTCCACTAAATAGACATTTATTTAATATATGTACTATCATACTTACCTACAGTCTTGGGATTCTTATAACCATAAAAACACATAATATTATTTTTTGTGGATATTTATTCATTTATACATATATTCACTAACTTCATTGCTCAGATTCTTTCTTACATACCACTGATTTTTTTCCTGATTGTATTACTTTATTTCTGGCTTTCAGTGCAGAATCTTAAAAAATGTCTAATTAATATTTTATTTTAATTTAACCAATCCTAACCTTGTTGAATTAAATTCATTTGAAAAACCACGTTTTCTTGGGTTATCTTTAATTGTATCATCTTTCTTATTATCTTGACCCTATCTTATGATAATTTTTTGATGTATAATCTCTTTTCACTATCACATTGACATTTATTTTTCTTCCTTTCTATATGGAATTCTATGTGCCTTCCTAGGAACTTTCCTATAATTTAATAATTTTCTTTAAGTATCTTTCTCATTTACTTTACATTTCTATATATACAAATTACATTTGAAGTGTTCTTTTCCACAGTGGTTTTGCCTTTTACATATTATGCATCCTAGGCCTATGTTTAAAAATGAAATATCTAGGTTAATGGTCCTGCAAAATATGACTTTGAGTTCCTTCTCCATTTATGGTTCATTACTATTTCATTAGCATTTTTAATTTATTTTATAGGATCCAGTATGCATTGAAAAGTGTTCTGTTTCACCCAGTATTTTTAAGTGTTCTTCAAAAGAGAGACTTTCATGTTTGTGGAACATAAACTGAATATTGCTATTTACTTGATAGCAACTAACTTAAATTAAATTTACATTAATGCATATAAAATAGGTTTAACTTAGACCTCAAACTAAGTTTAATTGTCTTTCAACATCTCAGTAAATAGATAAATATATAAATAGATTTTAAATGTATATAGAAGTTTTAAATATAAGCAAATTATAACAGATATTTTTAAGAAATGATTTCGGTGTGGTAAGGAGAGCTTATGACATTTGATTAAAAATAGACCCCACCTTGTAGCAATTGTTTCTTACTTCACCAGCTTTGTCTTCTCTTCATAGTTTAATTTACTTACCATTATATATTAAATTATAAGTTTGGTTTTTATCATCAGAACTGATTATGTATTTTAATGTTTTTATATATAATCACTAATAGAGTCAATAAAATAACTTTATTAACTTTATTAATATGTTAAAATGACCTTTTTATTTTAATGGTATTAATGCTTAATACAGTGTTATTAATAATATTTTTTCAGAAATGAATAGATTTACAGAGTAACAGAACCGATGAGAAATTGTTGTAAAAACTTAAGGTTGGTATATGTAGTAAGATAAAATTTTTAGAAAAGAGGTTTTACATTTATTCTCTGGAAATTTAATCTAAAATTAGTCAGGAGAGCCCTGGCTGGGCGGTTCAGGTGGTTGGAGCATCATGATGTATATCAAAATGCATGGATTTCATTCCCGGTCAGGTGACATACCTAGGTTGCAGATCTGATCCCCAGTCAGGAAGCATATGAAGGTCAACCAGTCAAGGTTTTTCTCTCACATCTCTCTCTCTCTCTTGCTGTTTTCTCTCTCCTCCCATTCTCCCTCTCTCCAATCAATAAACATACCCCTGGGTGAACATTTAAAAAAGTAGGCAGGAGAAAATTAGAAAAGGTAAAAAAAAATAGAATGGTAATTTTTGGATTATTGGCAAAGAGAATAATGCAAATGAAATTTGAATACATCTAAACCAAGTCCAATACTCAGGCCATTGGTGATGCATAATGGAATCCTATTACAAATACAAATAATAACTGGATTAATCAACATGTTATATTATTTATGTTGATTATTTTTTATCAAATATACTCTTCTTTTCCACAGCATGCACAGATGTAAGACTGAAATATTCTTATTCAATACAGGTAAGCTGTATGTTCTTTTCAAACATGTAGCATATTAGCTTTTTTGTGAATTTACCCACATGGTGATATAATTGTATTTTTAGGTATACTTTATTGCTTATGTTATTATAGCTGTCCCAATATTTCCCCCTTTGCCTCCATCTGCCCAGTACCTCCCCCCAGCAATCTCCACTCCCTTTAGTTCATGTCTATGGGTAAGGCATGTGTGTTTTCTGGCTTCTCCATTTTCTATACTATTTTTAACATGCCTGTGTCTATTTTTACCTACCAATTATGCTTCTTAAGCCCTGTACCTTTTCCCCCATTCCCTCCTTTCCCACTCCCAGGTGATAAGGCTCCCAATGATATCCACATCTATGATATTTATAATTTTTAAGAATTAATTGCTGGTAGTTGTGTTTGTTGTCATTTTACTGTTCATAGTTTTGATCTTCTTCTTTCTCTCAAATAAATCACTGTTGGTTCCCTGTGGATTTTTCTTTATTTCACTTAGCATAACCTTCATTTCTTCCTTTATGTTGTTTTCATACTCAGCTCTCTGAGCATCCTGATTACGAGTGTTTTGAACTGTGCATCTAATAAATTGGCTATGTGAGTTTTATTTAGTCCTTTTTCTGGGTTTTTGTTCTGTTCTTTCATTTGGGCCATGTTTCTTTGTATCGTCAATTTGTCAGCTTCCCTGTGTTTGTTTCTCTGTATTAGGTAGAGTTGCTTTGACTGTCTTAGCGAACCTGTTATACGACATGGGGCAGAGCCTTAGGTATTCACCAGAGCACGGAAACTCACTTCACCACTCTGTGGCTCTGTTTGGGTGGAGGGGTTAGAGAGGGGACAAGGCTGCTGCCTGGCTTCTAGAGGTTTGCCCTGCACTCACTACATCTCCTGTCACTTCCCTTACTCCCCATATGTGACTGGAGCCCTTTCAGGTGTTATATTGGCAGTGAATGCCAGAGTTGGTAGATTTGTGTACATTCTAGTTTTGTGGGGGATCTTTAAGCAGACTCTTTGAGAAAACAGCAATTTTTTTCAGCTGCCCCAATTATCACTGGTTTTTACAGCCATAAGTTATGGGAATTTATCTTCTTTGTGCTGGAACCCTGGGCTATACTGTCTATCCTAGGGCTGGGATTGCTCAAGCCCAAGGTATCCCTCATGACTTTTATCCACCACACATGAATGTGGGACCACTTGTTCCACCACTGCCACCACATTTCCACTCCACACTGTGTCCGCTTGCCTCTCTGCCCTGAATCTGTATCTCTGCCCCTCCTACCTGTCTGGATGAATGTGGCTTCTTTAAATCTTTGGTTGTCAGACTTTTACACAGTTTGACTTTCTGTCAGTTTTGAGGAAGTTGTAATACTTCTGTGGTTGTACAAGGAAGCAAAGCGTGCCTACCTACATCTCCATCTTGACTGGCTGTACACATGATATAATGTTTAATGTATTTGTTTACCTCCATTTACTTTTTTCTCTGTTTTTCCAAACTGTCTTTCCTAGTATTTTACATATTGAAGGTAAACTAGGAATTACACATTTTTAAAAATGGCATTTAGTCATGAAATTCAAGCTTTTGTGTATATCTGTGAGCTTATTTTTCCTCTTCTATTTCTATTTTGTTCATTGAAAAATAATGAGGAATTGTTGCTTTGATTTTATAGAAATAAGTTTTCATTATTTCCTGTTTTTGTTGTCTATGACCTTGAAATGTTTATAAAATATTATATTTCAATACTTACATGAATATTGCATTCATAGTTACTGGAAGAATTAACACTAGTCATGGAAGTTTTTGGAATAATATCAAAAGTTTGATTAATCACTGTTAACTGATACAATGATTTAATTACTTAGAACATCACTCTTCCAAAGAGGACAATTTTAAAAGAGAATAAATGAGAAAAGGTTCAGCATGTATACATTTATTATGTCTATCAAAATGTGATCAACAAAATAAGCAAGATTAAATATCAGAATTAAAAATACTAACTGGAAAAAGGCATTTGGTATTTATTTCCCTGTATTATTAGTAGGGAAATAGCAAGTGAGGTTCGACCACTTCCCTTCTAATAGGCAAACTCTGGAGGCAGAAGTTTGGTGAAAAGAGAAAGAGGTCATTTAGTCACAAGTAACACAGTTTTGGATTAATGAAGGGCTTCTGTCTCACTGCCCATTCCCTCCAAAACATACAAGTACACAGAGGGTGGTAACCCTACCACCCTCTCTCAGGCCAGACCAATCCTGTGCTGTACTCCTGAACACCTTCTTCCATTTATTTATGTATGTATTTATTTATTTTAAATGTCCTCATGTTTAATTTTTCTTTGTTTCAGGTGACAAACATTCTTAGAAACCAGAGAGAAAAATATCATAATCATAGTGTCTCTGAGAAAGAAGATGCCTCCCTATGTCACCAGTGTATCTTGACCTTTCCCCATGTCCTTATACAGAGCCTTGGAGTCCCAGAGAACAACAGTTTCTTCTGTTAGAAACATAAGAGCATCACAAGTTATAGCCATGCATCTGTTTGTTCTGTGAACAATATAAATATTTT
>PVKM010013759.1:0-29863 GCA_004027735.1 Carollia perspicillata | reverse complement strand
GGGAGGGACAAAAGTGTCTGGCACCAAGGCAAGCAGAGGCCATTGTTCCTTTTCTAAATCCTTTCCCCCATAGAGCCAGCAAGTGGGTGCCCTCCCTGAGACTGTCAACCTGGCTAATACTGACCCGCCTTGGAGATCTCCAGAGGCTCTGCCCCACCCAATTTAGGGCCCACCCAAGTTGCTTTTCCATATGAATGGCCAGTCCTAAATCTCCTCAAAGAACAGCAGCTTGCCTCAGTGAGCCCCAGACACAGCACTAGCAGCAGCAGGCCAAGATGAACAGTTTGGCTTGGTCTGGGAATCTCCAAGCCCGGCACTAGTAGCAGTAATCTCAGACTACTTTATAGCTCAGGCAGGGTGGCTCTAGGCAAAACACTGGTCGGGCTGACTTGGGCCTGCACTACCTGGGAAACCCCAGCGCCAGTGCACCCAGTGGTCAGCTACAGACCATGTCAGAACACCACCACCTTGCCTCTGTACAGCTGATCTTCCACTGAGGACAGAGGTTGGTGGTATGTGGTCACAGACAATCCATACAGTTAACTGGCCTAGTTAAATCCCTCCCATTCATCCACCAACAGCAACCAAAGCTTGACTATAAAAGGAGGATGTACTTAGTTCACACAAAGGGCAGCACCTCGAGTATCCAGTTTGGGTGATAGGGGACGCTGTGCTACTGGACCCCACAGGACACCTATCACATTAGGCCACACTACCAAGACACAGAGTCAAAGCAGCTCTACCTAATACATAGAAACAAACACAGGGAGGCTGCCAAATGAGACAAAGAAACATGGCCCAAATGAAAGGACAGATCGAAACTCCAGAAAAAGAGCTAAATGAAATGGACATAAGCAATCTATCAGATGCAGAGTTCAAATCACTGGTTTCAAGGATGCTTAAGGAACTTAGTGAGGACCTCGGCAGCATAAACAAGATCCAGTCAGAAACGAAGGATATACTGGTTGAAATAAAGATCAATTCACAGGGAAACAACAGTAGAATGGATGAAGCCGAGAATCAAATCAATGATAGGGAACATAAGGAAGAAAAAATCAACTAATCAGAATATCAAGAATAAAAGGATCCAAAAAAAAAATGAGGTTAGTATAAGCAGCCTCTGGAACAATTCCAAGAGGTCCAACATTTGCATCACTGGGGTGCCAGAAGAAGAGAAAGAGCAAGAAATTGGAAATGTATTTGAAAAAGTAATGAGAGAAATCTTCCCTAATTTGGTAAAGGAAATAGACAAACAAGTCCAGGAAGCAGAGAGAGTCCCAAACAACACAGATGCAAATAGGCCCACTACAAGGCACATTGTAAATAAAATACTAAAGGTCAAAGATAAATAGAAAGTCTAAAAAGCAGCAAGAGAAAAGAAGTTAGTTCCCTACAGTTCCCTTATGGGAAGTTAGTTCCCATAAGACTGTCAGCTGATTTCTCAAAAGAAACTTTGCAGGCTAGAAGGGATTGGCAAGAAATATTCAAAGTCATGAAAAGCAAGGGCCTACAGCCAAGATTGCTCTACCCAGGAAAGCTATCATTTAGAATCAAATGGCAGATAAAGAGCTTCCCAGACAAGAAAAAAACTAAAGGAGTTCATCATCACCAAACCATTATCATATGAAATGTTAAAAGGAACTTATTTTAGAAAAAGTTCAAAACTAGGAGCAATATTATGGCAAAAACATGTATCTATCAACAACTGAATCTAAAAAGCAAACTAAACAAACAATAAGAGACAGAATCATGGATACAAAGAGCGTTTTGATGGTTGCCAGATGGAGGGGCGTATGGGGGAATGGGTGAAGAGGTAAGGGGACCAGGAAGCACAAATCAGTAGTTACAGAATAGCTGTGGGGATGTAAAGTACAGTGTAGGAAATGGAGAAGCCAAAGAACTTATATGCATGAGCCACGGACATGAACAATGGTGGGGGGCACTGCCTGAGGGAGTGTAGGGTGCTGGGTGTAAGAGGGTCCAGGGGGAAAATCAGGAAAACCTGTAGCAGCATTATCAATATAATAATAAAAAAAAAGGCAACAGCAATAATGATGGTACTATGTAGCTGCAACTAAACTGCTCTTTATAAAAATAAAGTTACCAAAAACCACCCAGGATCCTTTCTAGTGCCCCCACCTCCTGGCACTCCCAGTATCATCACTGCCAGGATCAGCTCGTCAGCCCACACTTCTACTGCTCACACTTCACTTCCTGCTGTTCTTCCAACTGTTCCATGAATGTACTTATTTCCAAAGATTCTTTCCACTTTCTTCTTCCCTCCTTGTAGTCAAATTCACTCCTAGAACTTTAAAAGAGGTTTCATATTCTGAAGACAAATCTTTTTTCCTTTAACACCCAGCTTCTAATTTCTTCTGACTCACAAAAAGTACTGCTGGCCTTCCATCATACTTTGGCCATCCCATACTTTGATGCTACTACTCCAGATTCACGTGCATAAAATATAACTATAATCTAGTTAGTCCAATGAAACTGCAAGATGTTTTAATTCCTTGGTCTCTGGGGAACTAACCTGAGAAAAAGGGAAGCATGCCAACAAAGAAAGGCCAGAGTATAGAAGGCAGCCAGGAAAGCGGAGACTAGTTTGGAAAACAGAGACGTTTATTATACCTAAGTACACAACCACAATCTATGATACTTGTGCATATCCCTTTCTCCCAAGCTAGAATGTAAGTTGCTAGAAAAAGGCAATACATAACTTACTTTTTTATTCCTAAGTGTCCTGTACACAGTGAGCACTCAGTAAGTGGTGAACAAATGCCTTACGTCAGATGTTTTAGGAAGCAAGACAAGTGGTATGAACTAACTGGCAGACATTTGTGATCAGCAGGTTCTTGAATAACACTGTTTCATCCATTGGCATTTTGTTATGTTGATAAGAAACTTAACTTTTGCCTATATCAATTAGCCTATGTAAAACAGGTTTCATTATGCCATTTTGCATAAAGTTGAAGAACCTATCAATGCAGTTAAGTTAGGATTTACTGTATTTTCACAATATCTTAAGTATTGATAAGCTCTTAAAAATAATCAGAGTAGAAGTTACCAGGCTAAAATATGACAATAATCATGTTAATAAAATTACATTGTTCAAAGCGGCAATATTAAGGAGGAAAGAAAAATTAAAAATTGGAATTAGTAGCATTCCTTCCCAGGAAAGACAATTGTACCTATCAGACTAAATGCTGCAATACATTTGTTTCTCTAGAGTTAATACAGTAGCTCTTCCTCATCCTCTCCTCCTTCCGGGAAATCTAGTCTAGAAGCTATTAGATGGGATTGGGTAACCTAAGCATCTCTGTGGGGTGGGGAGAACCACAGCAACCCAGTGAGGTATGTACCATCCAAGCAGAGTTGAGAGTAGGCTCCAGATCAAGTTATGATCTAGGTGTGAGATAAACAGGAAGTCCATGTGGGGACAAAGTGGTCGCCGACCCAGGGGATTAGAGTCTGAGAAGGGCTAACAGGGTCCATGGATTGTATTGCACAAATCAATTATTTCACTGAAGGCTGCAAAATGGTAATTTTCTAATTTCATTATTCCTTTTGCATGTATTGACTGGCATTCTTTTTAAAGAAGAGCTGCCCTGGCTGGGGAGCTCAGTGGGTTAGAATGTCACCTTGAGACCCCAAGGATGTATATTTGATCCCTGGTCAGGGCATGTGCAAGGATCAACCAATGGATGAATAGATGGACTGAATAACAAATTGATGTTTCTCTCTCTCTCTCTTCCTTACATCGATGTTTCTCTCCCTTTCTTTCTCTCTAAAAATAAATTTAAAAAATTTTAAACTTAAAGAAAAATAAAGAGTAGGTCAGCTGTTGTTTATCAACAAGACCGATTTGTTTATCCTGATACATAGATTCTACTAGACAGTAAAAATGTTTAAATCTTTCCCTTTAGTTATCAATTTTTACAACAGTGAGTTGATGTAAGTGGTGTTGTGTTATTATTTGTATACCCCACACCTAGTAGAGGGAACAGAATCAGTAGGTTCTCAAAATTTAGGGGATGGGGTGGGGGAGTGGTGGGGAGAAGGTGGAGACAACTGTACTTGAATAACAATAAAAAAATGGAATAAAATAAACACACACAAAAATGTATTAGTTAGAATTTAAAAAATAAAGAGGAAGATATGAGTTTAGACCTTTAAAAGATTTCACAGCTCCATGTATGGTCATCAGTAGAAAGCTCGTGTGATATTTTAAAACAAAAGTTCCCTTAACATTACAACACAGAAGTCTAACCAAATTTATATGGCATTAGCCAGAAAACTATTAAGGATACAAAATTAAAAAAGCAATACCATTTATTGTAATTCCTTATGAAAGAAGGTAAGACAACTAGGATATAGTATAAGGAACATAAAATGACCTATAGCACTCCAGTTGACTACTTTTGGGTCTGTATAAATTGATATTTTCAGAGTGCTCTTTCCCAGGCATACCCAGAACCACATGTTCTGTGATCCTAGAATCCCATGATTTCTATGGGTTCGGTCTAGCAAATAGTGAGGACTCAGACTAGAAACCATGCCCCGCCCCATCATAGCTCCACTTAATGCCACTATATGCCAGCCAAATAAATCTCCAATTAGAGTTTATATCCCTTATTTCTGTGGCCCTGAGAAATAAAGAGAAAGTTTACAAGAGAAGATCCCAGAGGGTTCCAAGAGGCCAACATATGCTGGGTAAGTAGCTAACAAGTGCAAAGTAGATAACAAGTGCAAAGCATGTTTATGGAAACCAAAAAGAAAGCTTATTTATTACTGTTGGCCTTGACTGGTACAGTCAAAAGTCCAAGATACTAAGAAGTGGTATCTTAAGGGCTCAATAATACAGAACCCAAATGAAAAGGAAGAAATGATGTAATTACCTACTTGGATTTTCAAGGCCATAGGCTATGAACTTTCTAAACACATGGCCTGTGGGACAAGGAGCAAGATCACCCCAAGGTACTGAGGATGTGATGGGTATATGGTGGCTGCAGAGTTCAAACAGAAGACTCTTCTCATCAGTGCTTTGTCATCCCTCATGTATGTACCTGAATTGCCACAATACTGTGACCTGCCTTTTGGACACACACTACAACAAATCACTGACTTAGTGACATAACCACACTCATCTTTAGAATGAGATTCTCCGGAGTACTTATGCAATGTAAATGAAGCATTGCCTGTATGTACATATTTTTTAAATGGGGGTAATTCTATTGCTGTAAATATTTAAAACATTCTATTGTGTTTTTGAGTCTCTGTGTTAACTGGGTTTTGGAAACAATGCTTGGATTATGCAGATGGAGTAGTGAATAAAACGGCTGTAGGTGAAGAAAAGTCCACAAACAGTGAAGCGACAAGTGGTTCTGTATGTCTTGTTAAGGATGAGCATTTTCTTTTTTTAAATATATTTTATTGATTATGCCATTACAGTTGTCCCATTACGCCCCCTTCATTCCCCTCCACCCTTCCCACCCCCTCCCACCCCCACTCCACTTCAGTTCACGTTCATGTGTCAGAAGTTCTTCAGCTTCTACATTTCCCACACTACTCTTGCCCTCTCCCTGTCTATTTTCTCCCCACCTTCTATGCTACTTATTCTCTGTACCTTCTCCCCTGCCTCCTCCTCCCACTCCCCTGTTGCTAGCCCTCCATGTGATCTCCATTTCTGTGGCTCTGCTCCTGTTTTAGGTCTCCGCCTAGTCTGCTTTTGTTTTAGGTGTGGTTGTTAATAACTGTGAGTTTGCTCTCCTTTCTCTGTTCCTGTTTTTTATCTTCTTTTTCTTAGATAAGTCCCTTTAACATTTCATATAATAAGGGCTTGGTGATGATGAACTCCTTGAACTTGACCTTATCTGAGAAGCACTTTATCTGCCCTTCCATTCTAAATGAAAGCTTAGCTGGCTAGAGCAGTCTTGGATGTAGGTCCTTGCCTTTCATGACTTGGAATACTTTTTTCCAGCCCCTTCTTGCCTGTAAGGTCTCTTTTGAGAAATCAGCTGACAGTCTGATGGGAATTCCTTTGTAGGTGACTGTCCCCTTATCTCTTGCTGCTTCTAGGATTCTCGCCTTCATTTTAATCTTGGCTAATGTAACTATGATGTGTCTTGGTGTGTTCCTCCTTGGGTCCAACTTCTTTGGGACTCTCTGAGCTTCCTGGACCTCCTGGAAGTCTATTTCTTTTGCCAGATTGGGGAAGTTCTCCTTCACTATTTGTTCAAATAAGTTTTCCACTTGTTGCTCTTCCTCTTCTCCTTCTGATACTCCTATAATTCGGATGTTGGGACATTTAAAGATGTCCTGGAGGTTCCTAAGCCTCTCCTCATTTTTTAAAAATTCTTGTTTCTTCATTCTTTTCTGTTTGGTTGTTTCTTCCTTCCTTCTGGTCCACTCCATCAATTTGAGTCCCAGTTTTCTTCCCATCACTATTGGTTCCCTGTACACTTTTCTTCATTTCACTTAGTGTAGCCTTAATTTTTTCATCTAATTTGCGACCAAAATCAACCAGTTCTGTGAGCTTTCTGATCACCAGTGTTTTGAACTGTGCATCTGATAGGTTGGCTGTTGGCTATCTCTTGGTCGCTTAAAAGTAAGTATTGGCTCTGGGGCTTTGAGCTGTTCTGCTTGAGTCATTTTTGGTCAGGTGGCACCTGTTACATATGGGTGGCGGAGCCTTAGGTGTTCACCAGGACGGGGCAACCCAGTGGCTGGGTTGCGATGCTGTCTGTGGGGGCAGGGTCAGAGAGGGATTGATAGTGCTTGTTCTGCTCTCTCAGATTTGCGTCCCCTCTGCCACTTCCTACAAGCAAATTGGGCCCTTCTGGTCTGGTTGGGTGGGCTTATGTACGTTCTAGGACTCTGTGGGTCTCTCCAATGAACTCTCCTGTGAGGCTGGGAGTCTACCCTGGCACCTTTTCAATCAGTGTTTTCAGGCTTTATTTCCCATCGCTGGGGCCCCAGTTGCGTGCTCTATCTCACGGCCCGTTTTTGCCTAGTTTATCTGCATGTGAATGTATGACTGCAGTCAGCCAATTGCCCTGTGTGCTCTGCTCGTTTCCTCCCCACATCCGGGGTCTGCTAGCCCTGTGCCGCCTGCACTCCTGGGTCTGGCAGCCACCACCTTTTCCTGCCACTACCCCTCTCCTCTGGCCACGGACTCTCCCCCTCTTACTGGTCTGGTTGAATGGTTGTTGGATTCCGTAAGTTCAATTTTCTGTCCATTCTGGTTGTGTTTTGTTTCTAAATCTTTGTTGTCCTTAATTTTGGTTGTGTGAGGAGGCACAGTGTTTCCACCTTTGCCTCCATCTTGGCCAGAAGTCCAGGATGAGCATTTTCAAGCAGAAGTAAAAGTCACCTTTTCCCAGAAATATTACATACTTAAAATATTGATTGAGAATGTTTCTCCAAAAACAAACAGAAGCAATCTGCTATAACAGGGTTGTGATAAGAAACAAACAAAAAAAGTACTAGGAGACATGAAAATATCCATTGTAATTTTTTAAAAAATCACCAGGAGCCAACAAAGTATGGCCATTCTTAAAAGAAGGTTCATTCCTTTTGTGCCCACCTGGCTTTTAATTGCACAGACTCATGGGAAAGGATCTGGTTACATTCCATGTGAAAAGTATATGAATCTAACTCAGAAGAATCCTCAAAGGTGATGGAGTCCAACCCAACAGTTTCTAATGTGGGAAGCTGTCTTCCACAACAGTGCACGGATGTCAGCCATCCTATATTAAACTTTCAGTGACCGCAAATAAGCTGACCACCTAATGACAGAACCCAATGTCTTTTTTATAGTTACAGAAGGCTCCCCATGATTTACTACTAACCAACCTCTCTAGCTTAGTTTTAATGACTCTGTATTATTCACCCAAAGCTGCAGCCACACAGAACAGGTCTCAAGTGTTTATGCACTAGGTCCCTTATTCTTCTTTCTTTTATTTCTGTTGTCCCTTCTTATCTACAATACCCTATGCCCAACCTACCACTGGTTTACTAAAAGCAGGTCCATCCTTAGAGGAATAGCACCTTCTGCCTGATGCCTCTTACAGCCCCAGCTATAGCCAACCCACCTCTCTTCTGTGCATTTGTTTGTATACCATTCTTTTTGCTATATTGGTTATAGCAGATATTGTTACAATCATATATTGTTTCAGATTTCTGGGACAGACACTCATCCCCTTGCCAGGTACACCTTACAAGACTGCTCACAAGAAATGTCTGTTGAACTGAAGTATTAAGAAATTACTATTGCTATACAACCATATGTACTTTTTAAATAGCTTTATTACAACCTACCATTTAAAATATGCAATTCTATGATTTTGGATTTTAGTCACAAGGTTATAGAACCATTACCACCATCCAATTTTAGAACATTTTTATAACCGCAAAAAGAAACCGGGTACTTATTAGCTGTCTCTTTCCTATTGTACTGGTCCTAGGCAACCACTAAACTCTCTGTCAAATAGATTCATCTGTTATAGACATTTCATATAAATGGAAATATACAACATGTGGTCTTTTATGATTGGTTCCTTTCACTTACATATGTTGCAAGGTTCAACCGTGTTGTAGCATGTACCAGTACTTCATTCCTCTTTATTCCATTATATGAAGTCTATCACATTTTATTTATCCATCATCATTTGGACATTTAAACTGTTTCCATCTTTAGGCTCTTTTACTACTATAATTGTTTATTTTTTGTGTGGTCATGTTTCATGTCACTTAGGTATACACATAGGAATGAAATCGTCACCAACGCTTATCACATGACTTTTTTTTTAAAAGGTTTTATTTATTTATTTAGAGAGAGGGGAAGGGAGGGAAAAAGAGAGGGAAAGAAATGTCAATGTGTGGTTGCCTCTCAATGGCCCCCACTGGGGACCTGGCCTGCAACCCAGGCATGTGCCCTGACTGGGAATCGAACCGGCGACTCTTTGGTTCACAGCCCAAGCTCAATCCACTGAGCTATACCAGCCAGGGCATCACCTGACTTTTTGATTATAGCTATCCTACTTTGTATAAAGTGGTATCTCATTGTGGTTTTTATTTGCATTTCCCTACTGAGTAATGCTGTACTTATTGGATATTTGTGTATCATCTTTAGAGAGATGTCTACTCATATCTTTTCCCCATTTTTAAACTGGGTTATTTATCTTTTAATTGTTGAGTTGTAAGAGCTTTTTTATATAGTTCAGATATGTCTTGTCAGATATTTGATTTACAAACATTTTGTCTCATTTTATGAGTTTTCTTTTCACTTTTTTGATGGTTTACTTTGTAGCACAAGTTCCTAATCTTAATGCAATCCAATGTTTTCTCTTTCGTTGCTTGTGCTTTTGGTGTCATGTCTAAGAAGCTCTGCCTAACACAAAACTGCGAAGATTTACTTCTATATTTTCTAAGTGTATTCTAGTTTTAGTTCTTAAATTTAGATCTTTAATCCATTTTGAGTTAATTTTTGCACATGATGTGAGGAGAGACCCAAACTCATTCTTTTGTGTATGGCTATCCAATTGTTCTAGGACCATTTGTTGAAAAGACTATGAAATAAATGGTCCTAGAACAATGAATGATCTTGGCATTTTTATTGAAAATCAGCTAATCATAAGCACATAGATTTAATGACTTCAATTCTATTCCACTGACCTATAAGCCTACTCTTATGCCAATATCACAGTCCTGATTACTATAGCTTTGTAGTAAGTTTTGAAACCAGGAAGTGTCCTCTAACTTTATTCTTTTGTAAGATTGTTTTTGGCTATTCTGGGTCTCCTGAATTTTCACATGCATTTCAGAACAGCCTGTCCATTTCTGTAAAAAAGCCACAGGGGGCTTTAACAGGGACTGTATTAAATCTGTAGACCAATTTGGGAGTACTACCATCTTAACAATACTAAGTCTTCCAATCTATGAACATGAAATATCTTTCTATTCTTCTTTTCTCTTTTTTTTTTTGCCAGTAGGAAACACCTTTATTAATGGCCTTGATTCATTCATCATGTAGTGTCCAATGTGAATCACATGTCCAGAGGAACCATCTGGCACACTCAACTCTTTCCCAGCTGTGGCTCCCCCTGCAGTCCAGACACCATGTTTCTGTCCATCACACCAAGAAAGCCAACCCTACCCTCCCAGGAGTTCCTGGGGCGCTAAGGGTCAAGACTGTCCCAGGATTAGAACCTCAGTCTCTACCATCTTGGCCAGTGCTTCTGGGGAGAACAAGGCAGGGAGCACGGATGATCAGTTACTTTTTGGTTTCATGATCATTTAAAAACCAGAAAAGACAAGCATTCTATTAAAAAAAAAAACCCTAGGAGTCTGAGGAGAGAGGCTGTGGTCCTTCATCTGGGGAATCCCCCTTGAGGCCCAAGCAGCTGTGCCCTTGAGTTTTGCAGACCAAGCTGCAGTGCTCCACATGTCCTGTTCCAGTCACTGGCCCGAGCTGTACAGCCAGTTCAAGTTCTTTCTTCCAAAATGCAGCATGTTTTGGATCAGTGATGTGATAGGTGTCTTGCCCACCAGGCACATGAAGAACAGGGGGAGATGAGAGAGGCTAGGGCAGCGTGCAGGGTGGGAAGCCACAGAAACAGGTGTTGGAAGTACCATTGTGGGATAACTCCTAGGCCCACATGTATTGGGTGAGGGCCACCTGCACCTTCTCCTGCAGGCTCTCCACATGCACTAGATCCAGAGAGGCCACAGACATCGAATATGAATAGCCTGATGGCCTTGAGGCAAGGGTACTTGGTTTGGTCTACCTGCAGGGGCCCCAGCTTGTGCTCCTGGAAGGTACACGTCCAGTCCATGAAGACATGAAGAGCAGCCATGGGCACAGCATGCAGACCAGTGACAGCCAGCAGCTATGCTGTGTGCAGGTGAAACAAGGTGCAGTAAGACCTAGGACAATTTTAGCATGAAGAGCTCACTTTAGCTCAGGTAGAGCAGCGCCACCTGGTGGGCCACCAGCAGATCATGGGAAGAAGGGCCCATGCCTCACCTAACTCTCCACCTGGCTGAATAGCAGCTGCGCTGACAGCTCTCACATGTTGTCATGCCTGGCACTGCGCCCGCCACACAGCTGCTGGTTTTGAAGCACACAGCCAGGACTCTGGTCTGACACCAGCTGCCTGGGGAAAAGGTTCATGCCTACCCCCCCCCAGCCACAGCAAGGAGTCCAGGGGGCTGGTGAGTACAGCTAGGTCTTTTTGAACTCACATGCACATCCTTTCATCTTATCGAAGACTTCCATAGTTCTACCTGTTTACTGTGAATGCCTTAGTTGGGTATTAAAATCACTGAGGTTTTCTGAGTGTTCTTTTTCTAAAATGTACTGAAGAAAAAGGTCACCAATGAGACAGGTGATTGTTTTAACTTACATGTAATGCCCATAATTCTATTTTTATATATAAGTATATAGTACACATTATGTAATAGCATAGAAAAAACCTTGGAAGAAAATACACCAATTTGTTATAATGGTTATCTCTGAGGAGGAGGAAGCAATAGGATGGAAAGGAGAACTAGTACTCTTTACTTGCAATTTTTTTTGCCATAAAAATGTTTTCATGTATTTCTGGTATAATTTTAATATGAGTAACAATAAATATAAATATGCCCTAGTAAAACTTTTTCAGTACATATCACCCTAAAAGTAAATAATCTGGCTGACCTTGAGATCGCAGGTGGTGTTGAGCAGCAGGTTGGAAGGTTTGAGGTCACGGTGCAGCACATTTGCTGAATGGATATATTTCAACCCTCTGAGGATCTGGTAAAGAAAATAGCAGATATGGTCGTTGCTGAGGTGTTGTGTCTTCAAGAGCTTGTAGAGATCTGTTTCCATGAGGTCCTGTACTATATATCTGTTTGGACAGGTTAAGGAAGCACACCAAATAAATAGCTGTTCACAATTAGTAAAGCATTGAAAACAAATGAACCCCCTCCCCGAATGGTTCATTATTGCATCATGAGGACAATGAGTGAAATGAGAAACTGATGACAACTTGGTATTTCTTTATGGAAGGAATCTGAAATAGTTAACTCCTTATTAGGTCCTGTGAGACAAAGAAGCATTATACCTGCTTGATATGACCCATTACTGGCCTAGACTAAGACCTGAAACAGGCTGTTATGAAAACACTGGCCAATCTTGAAACCCTAACCTTTTTGTTCTCCAAGTTGTCCACCATCAAAAAGCCCCTCCAAGGCGCTGCTGAAAAGAGCTGGGTAAGGGTGGTACCAGCAAGTATCACACACTCCCTTCTTTCTTTGGCCCAGCAACAACTTGTAATGTCACTATTCTTTTACCTCCTCCTCCCTTCTTGTTATCATGTTTTTAAAAATCAATCATAAAAGTTTTGGAAATACAGGCCTAAAGCATACTGCTATTAAATTCAACCCTCAGTCTATCTACTTGACTCTTCAATTAATGTTAAGATCTTAAATAAATAATTATGAGGAAGTCATACCAAGAAGGATCTTATGCTAGTTTTGCTTCTCTTGCTTTCTTGCCATGTTATCTAAGCATCTAGAATTTTAGCTATGGCTAATTTCTTTCTCACAGATATTAAATTATAAAAGCCTTTAGCTTTTAACTTCACCATAATATTATTTCATTAGCAACGCTTTTTAATTTCTTTTATTCATTTGTGTTAGTATTATTGTATGTTTCCTCTATATTCATGGGATATAGGATGGGATTTAATGGAAACTGACCTGAAATCTTGTTATCTGAAATCAAGATTTGATTTTTAAAAGGTAAAGCAGGACAACAGGTGGTAGGGGCAGGGGCAGGAGGCATTTCACTTAAAATATCACTACAACTTAGTAACAGATGTATTTAAAAATGGAAAGGGCTGCCTAGAGATAGTGAACTACCTCTCCCTGGAGAGGCAGAATGTAAATTAAGTGAATTGGTAGGAATGTTGAACTAACCAAAGCTGTAAGTTTTTTCTGGCAGATCCTCTTCAGTATATTTAGTATCTTGATCTTTCAAATGTAGTCTTTGCTCAGGCAGCATCCTCTGGACCTGCTTAGTCCAGATTTCTAAACATTGGTCATAGTTAGTAACATAATTTAGAGGTGAGTTACCTTAAAGATCATGAGGGCTAGTACCTTAATTTTAAAGATGAAAAAGCTGAGACCTAAATGACTTTGTCTAAGATTAGAACAGCCTGGATTTGATCAGGTGATATCTAGGGTACTCTCTCTTTCTTATACCCTGTCCATCTTAGTCTATGGTTCTTTCTTTTCCTTTTCACCATAAAAACAAACCGTATCTTGAAGCTGTATCTGGAGAAAGCATGGCTGGAAATGGCATTACCACATTTAAAAGGAAATCTTTACTAAAATTGACAAGAAAGAACACTGGATTTGTTAAAAGGACACTAAAAATAGAACTGAAAAAATGAATCAGAGAAAAAATTTTACATAATGTATGACAAAAAATGGCAAACATATTACAATGTCCCCTTAAATGTGCTTTATATACTTCTGCTTTACTCTGGTAAATCCATAACATTTCAAATTACATTTAGTCAACAAGGTGACCAAGCAATGGAGTCCGCTGTTTGCAAAGGATACACATCTTTCATTTGCTCAATGGTTGGCGCTCGAATGATATCATTGATACCAATGATGTTCTCGTGTCTGAAGCGCAGTAAGATTTTTATCTCCCTCAGGGTTCTCTGGCAGTAGGTCTGGTGCTCAAAAGGACTGATTTTCTTGATAGCTACTCGAACTTTGTTGACATTGTCATAAGCAGAGCTAAAAAAAAAAAAGTAGGAAGGAAGAGATTGCATTAAAAACAGTCCTCCGAATTATCTTGCTAGAAAGAATGCAAACTGGTAAAGTATTAAATGTTTAGCACTCTGGTTAAATACTTGTGTAATACTGTGAAAGCAGCAAGTATATTATCCACAAACAGGCCCCAGGCTAGGGAAGATGGAGCTGGAACAATGTAGCAGAGGGCCTGGCCCTGGTAACTGTGAGTGCCCATTTTAACAAACCCAGCAACATGGATTTATGACACACACACACACACACACACACACACACACACACAAACGTTTTTCTACTGTTTTTAACAACAGATGCATTCTGGTAGAGTATAATCTCTTCTGCCTCCAAAACAACTTTCTACTGTTGTATTAGATTCCCCTGACTCAGGAGGAACATTTAAATGACCATCAACCATATCTTCATCCCTAACAAAAGTGGACCCAAGAGGACGCATCTTCAATGCTTCTTATGTCAACTGTTTGTCTTACTTGTAAAATGACACCACTCTTTCCCTCCTCCTGAACCCCCTGAAGAAATTTAAGCAAGATGACTGGGTAGTCTTATAACAAAACCTATAATGTATTCTTTGAAAAATACTTTCACAGCCCCAACAAAGACCCAGTTCTTTCCAAGTTGTCATTAAGGTCTGATATAATTCAAATCCAAGCAGGAACAATAATTATACTATATATTTAGTTTTATGATAAATTTGAATCTTGAATATTACTTCTATCTTTGTGATCAGTATTCTGTTGGATGCTTTTTTGTATTAATAAATATCAACATCTGGTCCATTAATGGAAGCAATGAAATAACACTTCTTGTTTCCTCAGGGTAAGCGCTAGAAGTATAAAACAGTAAAATAAGTTGACTTCTAGTTTGTGCTTCTTTAATGATATTTATCAGTCTACTTATTCTGAAAATTATTTGATGTATTTGACCATCACAAACTATGCATAGCAGAAAGCTCATCTTACTCGGATTCAACTCTCCCACAATAACATTAATATAGCGCACATAGATAACCCCAATACTTTAAAATGAAATGTATTTCCTTAAATACAAGAATCATTACTCAGATCTTATTTTGCCGTGATCTGCTGAATAAACACCCAAACCACTGATTTGCAGGTAGGCAGGCAAAAGGATATGTTAAACGAGCTTATTCAGTATTGGGAATAAGTAATTTTAGAAATTAAAACTCTCTTTGGGTAATTCAAATCATAGAGCATGAGTTCAACAAAAGGAAACATTGGTTAATATAGTTGTAAAAGATTGGTTTAAATTCAACACTACAAAATTCTGGTTTTACTGAGACATGGTAGTCAGATACGGCCATGACCATATATTTGCTTTCAAGAACAAGACTGTTCAGGTGGCCCTGACTGGTGTGGCTCAGTGGGTTGGGCATTGTACCGAAAACTGAAAGGTCACCAGTTCGGTTCTGATCAGGGCACAAGCCTGGGCTCTGGACCAGGTCCCTGTTTGGGGGTATGCAACGGACTGATGTTTCTCTCTCACATGGATGTTTCTCTCCCTCTCTTCCCCTCTCTCTACAAATGAATGAATGAAAGAAAGAAAAAAATCTCAAAAGACTGTTGGGGGGAGGGTTTATGGTCAGCGCGCCCCTTCAATTGTATCAACATTCAGTGATAAAATAAAAAACCTGTTTTAAGAGAGAAGACATGAGATTATTCTCACTGGTTCCCACTTGAAAAAAGGTGTGACCCTATCTCTGGAGCTGGGTCTGTTTTTGTCTGTTCTCCTACTCCATTCTGCTGACTTTTTGGTTCACACTATCTGCTGCAGAATGATCACAAAGAGTTTATACTCTGCCCCAACAACTCTGCATTTGCTCATTTCTCCTTGAATTTCTCAGTTTTGTTTTATATTTTTATTGTTCTGATACCTGGCAAATGTATTTTATTGGTATATCTTTTACAACAGATTATTTGGTATCTCTTAATACTGTTTTAAAGAGGGAAAAAGAGAGGGAGAGAAACATCAAAGTGAGAGAGAAACATCGACCTGTTGCCTTTCTTTGTGCCCCAAACAGGAGACAGAACTGTAACCCAGGCATGTGCCCTGACCAGGAATCAAACCAGTAACCTTTCATTTTGTGGGACAATGCCCAACTGACTGAGCCACACTGATCAGGACAATGAAGTGTTTGTTTTAAAGTCTCTCTGGTGTTACCAACCCCATTTTCTTTTTTTCTCTGAGAACTTAACCTGATTATCTCCCATCTCCCACCTATTGCCATGCTATAGCTTTTGCTTTAAATTTGTGTCCCATAAACCACCTATGGTTGCAGTTTGGGATCTTAATCCAATCTATGACTTCACTGTCTTTGGGTGATTTATTTTAGATAATCATATTTTTCTTTTAGCCGATGGACTTGCTCTTTTCAAAAATAGAAATTCAAGGTTCAATAAACTGTTCAAGGTTAGGAGAATGAGGAGTTTCCTAACTCATCCCTGTAATGTGAATAATTATTATAAATAAAAAAAGACTACCAATCCAAAATGGCAGCATAGGAAGACCCTGAACTCACCTCTTCCCACAAATACATCAAATTTATACTTACAGACAGACCAATGAGCCCTGAAGGAGAAATGAGAGCAGACGGAACAGCTTCTGTACAATGGGCCAGAGAGAGAGAGAGCCCATACAGAAACAGACAGGAGAGATGGAGACCTGGTACCATGGGAACCCCTTTCCCAAAGCAATGACCTGAGTAGGGAGGAATCACTAGGGGCCTATGCACAGACTTGCCTGCCCTGATGTACAATGAATAAATGGTGGTTTAAAGGGCACTTAGACTATACCAGAAGGACATCCAGTTACTAACCCTAGAGTATCTGCCAAATGGGAGGGGAACTGCTGGACCACTTTCGTATACCACGTATGTACAAAAATAAACTCAAAATGTGTTTAAAGACTTATATATAAGACCTGAAACCATAAAACCTCTAGGAGAAAAAAGGCAGTAAACTCTTTGACATTGATCTTAACAATATTTTTATTAGATATAATCTCCTTAGGTAAAGTCAACAAAAGCAACAAAAAACTTATGAAACTACATCAAACTGCAAAGTTTTTGCATAGCAAAAGAGAACCAACCAAAATATGAAAAGGCAACTTATTGAATGGGATATGATATTTGCAAATGATATATATATGATTAGGGTTAACACCCAAAAAACATAAAGAACTGATACAACTCAACATCAAATAAACAGATCCTATTAAAAAAAAAAACAGGTGAAGGACCTAAACAGATATTGGCTAACAGACGCATGAAAAGGTGTCCAATATCACTAATCATTAGAATAATACAAATCAAAACCACAATGAGATATCACCTCATACCTGTCAGAATGGATATTATCCAAGACAACAAATAAGTATTGGCAAGGGTGTGGGAATAAAGGGAAACCTCATGCACTGTTGGTGAGACAGTAAATTAAATGCAGCCACTCTAAAGAACAGTATGGAGATTTTTCAAAAAATTAAAAATATGCCCTGATTGCAAAACAAAAGGCCACTGGTTTGATTCTGGTCAGGGCACATGCCTAGGTTGCAGATTTGATCCCCAGTCAGGATATGTACAAGAGTCAGCCGATTGGTGTTTCTCTCCCTCCTTTCCCCTCTCTCTAAAAATAAATTTAAAAAAATTAAAAATACAACTACCAAACATGTCTGGTTATTTATCCAAAAATAATGAAAACAATATTTTGAAAAGATATATGCGCCCTTATGTTCACTACAGCACAGCACTGTTTACAATAGCCAAGATATCGAAGCAACCTGGGTGTCCATCAACAGATGGATGAAGTTGTGATATGTATATAAAGTGGAATTTACTCAGCCATAAAAAAGAGTGAAATCTTGCCATTGGCAACAACATGAATAGTCCTAGAGAGTATTGTGTTAAGTGAAATAAGCTGGACAGAAAAGGACAAATACTGTATGATTTCACTTTATGTATGGAAACAATAAAACAAAAAAACAAAATGAATCAAACAAATTCATAGATACAGAGAATAAACTGTTATAAAATAAGTCAAGAAATGTAATGTACAGCATAGGTCACAGAGTCAATAATATTGTAATAACTATGTATGGTGGTGATACTAAATGGTTACTAAATTTATTACAGTAACCACTTTGTAAGGTATGTAAGTGCTGAATCAATATACTGTACACCTGAAACTAATATAATATTGTATGTCAATTACAATGAAAAAGAAATTTAAAAATAAAGAATAAGTAATTGATGACAAAGAACAAAAATCAAAACTAAAGAACAATCTCATTTACAAGCATAAAAAGTAAATAAGTAAATATAACCTGATAACATGTTAAAATAATCAATTAAGTCTAAGTAACAGTTTATCTTAGGAACTCAAGAATGGTTCAATTAAAAAGAAATATTAAAAACAAGACATGTCAAATAGATATTCCTCCAAAGACGACACACAAATGGCCAACAAGCATACAAAAAGTTGCTTAACATCATTAATTAGAGAAATGCAAACTAGAAGCACAACAAGCAATCACTGCACACCCATAAGGACTGCCATTAAAAAAAAAAAAGTGTTAGGATGTGAAGGAACCTGGAATCCTTGTGCACTGTTGGTAATGTAAAATGGCCCAGCCACTATGAAAAACAGTATGAAGTTCCTCAAAAAATTAAACATAAAATTATCAAACAATCCAGCAACCCCACTTATGGGTATATACCCAAAAGAATTCAAAACAGGATTTCGAAGGACATTCGCACACTGATGTTCTCTACAACATTATTCACAAAAGCCAAGAAGTGAAGCAAGTCAAATGCCCACTGATGGATGGATAAAAAAAAGAAAATGTGTTACATACACACACCAGAATATTATTCAACCCTAAAAAAGAAGGAAATTTTGTCACATGCTACATCATGAATGAATCTGAGGACGTGCTAAGTGAAATAAACCAGTCTCAAAAAGAAAATATTGTATGAGCCCACTCATATGTGGCATCTGAAGCTGTCAAACTCATAGAATCAGAAAGTAGAATGGTAGTTACCAAGGACTGAGGGGATGGGAAAATGAGGAGACAGTGTTCAAGGGTGCAGTTTTAGTCTCTCAAGGTGGTAAAGTTCTATAAATCTGTTGTACAATAATGTGAATATACTGAGAACTACTCAACTGTATACTCTTAACTGGTTAAAATGGTAAATTTCATATTACATCTTTTTTTTACACCAAAAAATTTAAAAAGTTTTAAAAAGGGAGAAACTAAACATTTCAATAGAGGTCAAAAAAGAATGGTAGTGGTTTCATGAACTTACATATGTGATAAAACTGCATACAACTACACACACATCAAATGAGTGCTTATTAAACTTAGTGACACATGAATGAGCTCTGTAAAATTTACCAGCGTCAATCTCCCAGCTATGACATTATAGTATAATTATCTAAGATGTTACCTATGGGGGAAACTGAGGTATCTCTGTATTATTTCTCACAACTGCATGTGACTCTACAATTATCTCAAAACAAAACATTTAATTTACAAAGAGGTCTATCAAAAGGTAGTGGGTATCCACACAGTGGAGTACTACACAGCTGAAAAAAGGAACACCATGAAAAACCCTTCAAGATCTACTCAATGGGGGAAAAAAGCAAGGTTTAGAAGTAGATACTATTCTATCTTTTTTCTAATAAAGAATGAAAATAAAATATATATTAACATTTGCGTGTGTGTGTATAAAGGAAGTCTAGAAAGTTACAAAAGGAAGTAATATGAGTGGTGGCGGAGGGAGAGACAGAAGATCAGGCTGGAGTGGGACAGATAGGGGAAGAAAACACTTCATTGTATTCCTCTTTACGTTGCTTTAAGAAAAAAATCTTATTTACTTATTTTTGGAGGAGGGGGGAGAAAGAGAGGGAGAGAAACATTGATCAGTTGCTACTTGCACACCTCCCAACTGGGGACCTAAAATTGAACCGGCAACCTTTTGGATTGTGGGACAACGTCCAACCCACTGAGCCACACCAGTTAGGGCCACATTGTTTTGGATTAAGGAGCCATGTGAATGTGTTTAAAACATATTGATTTTTTTTTTAATTAGAAAAATAAACACAGGAAAATAAATACTAGTGGACTACTGGGATACCCTTTAAAGGAGAAAACACAATTGTTTTAGAGTTCCTGAGGGATACAAAAATATTAGAAAAATAAAGATTTATTTCTCATTCCTAACTGAGAGAATAATCTTTCAAAGTGGATCTGGGTATATTATTTAAAACAAACACATATACACACATGAATGAAGGGGGAAGCTTTTACCCAGATTTGGGTTAGTATCTTGTATGTACTGAGGACTATTCTGACAGGATAGAAAAGTTATAAACAATACTCTGTCTTTTGATGAGCTTAAGCTATTGAGATCACCCAGTTACATTACATATACGCAGCCTCAAGCCCAAGGTGAATTCTATACTGAGATCCATAAATTGAGGGGAATGGGAAGGGGTCAAGGAGAGTATACTCAATTTTCAAAACAGATTCCTACTATTTGTCGACAAAACAGAATGAACTATTAATATAAACAACACAGATGAACCCTAAAATAATTATACGGAGTAAAGCCAGACCAAAAGCAAAGTACTTCTATTCATATAAAATGCAAACTAATCTATGGGACAGAAGGCCGATCAGTAGGGTTGCCTAGGGCTGGTGGGAGGGAGCGACTACATAAATGGAAACTAGGTAACTTTGAGAGGTGTAAGTATGTTCATTATCTTGACTGTGTCAATAGTATGTCAGTTCCCATGACATACATGGGAATGTATGCCAAACATATTAAACAGTATACATATAGAAGAGACTGCATGTATTTAGAGTATTTCAATTACTTTTTTCAGAGAGCAGTTAAAAAAAGGAACCAGGGTTCCTTGGATGCGTGGTTTATTCCTGGGCCTGGGTGGTTGGGAACAGACTAATTCCAGAAATGTATTTGACCAGTAAATGTGGAAGTTCTTAGAAGCCCACAAAATTCTGGAGTAGATTATTTAACAGATGTTTTGTGATCACTTATGAGGAAGGAGGAACCAGAATGAGTCAATTATGAACAAGTCATGCTAAATTAACTTCATTTCCTGTTTTGATAGGGTTACCACAACAGCATGAGAGTGATGCCAGAGTTGTGGTGGACTCAAACCTCACTTGTCAAGCACTTCTCATTTGTGAGACTTCATGTTAGGACTGGTGGCAAAAACAAATAATGATCCCACTCTTCAGAAACTGCCTTCATCACAGTAAAGCACATCTGAAACACAAGGAGAAGCTGGGGAGATTAAGTCCAAACAAGGGTTTTAAGGATAGGATTAAAAGATGAGGCCTATAGAAATCACATCCTGAAGGATGAGCAGGCTTTCAAAGAGGAGCAAGGCTACCAAGAAAGGCAAGAGCTAACACGTGGAGAGGAAAATGAGCAGAACAGCCCTAGCCAGGTGGCTCAGGTGGCTCAGTTGGCTGGAGCAACATCCCACACACCAAAAGATTGTGGGTTAAATCCCTGGTCATGGTGCATATGGGAGCTGTGCAAGTGACTGATGTTTTTCCCTCTCTCTGCCCCTCCTTCTCCTCTTTCTAAAAATCAGTAAATATATTCTCCAGTGAGGATTTTAGAAAAAGGAAAAAAAGAAAATGAGCATAATGTTATGGGAACAACTGGCCCTCATCCAGCTATGCTCCTCCTCCTTATGGGGTCCAGGGAAGATGACAACCAGGAGCTCCAGAACCCCCATCTCCTGAGTCTGCTTCCAAAACTGTGTCTCCTGCACAGTGGCTCTGCTGAGAGCAGAATGCTCCTCCAGTGTGTGCAGCAGGGGCAGCATTTGCAGGGTGTGTACTGCACCTGCAATATCAGGCCAGGTATATGCACACAAGTTCAAGCTCTTGATAGGGATCACTGGGGCTGGGAGAAGAGGGCTATGCTAGAGGCCCTCTTCTTCAACTGCTGGCAACAAACAGGCCAAAAATTTTCTATTTGAACCTGACCTTCCTGGTCTTTAAGGTTTACTGGTCACAGGAGGAAGGGAGAATATATATTTAATGTTTCTTAGTTTGATTTGTGGAGCTCCACTGTAGTCTTGATCCAGGCCTTGCAAACATTAGGGGCAAGTCTGGGTTTGGGAGGTACGAATGAAGATGGGGGGCTGGGAACAAGAATAGTCTTGAACTTCCCAATTTAGTGATCTAAGGATGCTTGTGGATGATTCAGATGGAAGAAACGAAGGCCCTGTGCTTCCAACATCAGTGTAGGAAATGGAAATTGCTAAAGAACTTATATGCATGACCCATGAACATGAACAATGGTGGGGGGATTGTCTGAGGGAGTGGGGGATGCTGGGTGGAAGGGGGCTAAGGAGGAAAAATCAGGACAACTGTAAGAGCATAATCAATTAAAAAAAAAGAACTTTTGTTATTAGTCAGTTTACAGATTCAGTGGAAATGGCAGACAGAAAACTAGCACAGAAGTTTGCATTCAAGAGAAAGAAATGTCAGTTTGGGATCTTGAAGGAGGCATACTGAATGACTTTAAAAACATTTCAATGTTAAAATCAATTTTATTTATCAAGTATTTATTAATCATCTACATTGTATTGGGTGCTATAAATGTAACAGTATAAAAATAGAAAGCTTACACCCTGGCTGGTGTAGCTCAGTGGATTGGGCACAGGCTGCAAATCAAAGGGTCTCCAGTTCGATTCCCAGTCAGGGCACATGCCTAGGTTGCAGGCCAGGTCCCCAGTGGGGGCCACATGAGAGGCAACCACACACTGATATTTCTCTCTTTCTCCCTCCTTTCCCCTCTCTAAAAATAAATTAAAAATAAAACAGAGACCTAAAGGATGAACAGGAATTAGCCAGGTTGAGGGATGGCAGAGAAGGTAGGTATTCTATCAAGCAGGGAGGGGTTAGGCCTGAGTCTTTGTAGACTCAAAAGAAGGCCCTTATGGCTGAAGTGTATCAAGCAGAGGGAGAATGGCTCAGGATGAGGCTGAAGAAATAGGCAGTAACCTGGCAGTTGTACTAAGAATTTAAGATTTCTCTTAAGTGCGCTTCCACTTTAAGCTGGGCACTAGGAGTGCCCAATTTATATTTTTAAATAATCTCTCCAGCTGTGATATGAAAAATGAATTATAAAAAGTAAAAAGTAAAAAAGGAAACCATTCGAAGCACTGCAATAGTGAGAGATGGCAGTGGCTTAGACTAAGCAACAAGCACATAACTGGCAGTTCAAGCAGGTCAGTTCACTGTGTGAAAAACCATGCTGCCCACTGCAGAACCTTTAACATCCCATGCCAAAGGGCACTATGAACCAGCACTCTCAGTAAAATAATTGAAGAAATAAAAACAAACACGCCTTTGAGGTGAGTAGTAAAGCTCCCTGGAATATACAAGAGTGACAGAGACTGAAAATGAAAGGTGCTGAGTGGGATCTTGTGAATGAGACAGATGAGCAGGCCAGATAATGCCATCGAGGCTGAAAATGAGCTGTGCAGATTGGAGGAAAAAATTGCAATATGTAGGACTCATATTCAGAGTATATAAAGAACTCTTACAACCTTCAAAATAAGAAGACAACACAATATTTAAAATAAGCCAAAGATTACAGACACTTCTGTGAGGTAATAAACACATGAAAAGAGAACTGGTGAGTCATAAGGGAAATGCTAATTAAAACCACATACCCATTAGAGAATAGGTAAAATAAAAAGACTGACCATACTTACTGCTGAGGATGTAGAAAAGCTTGAATTCACACACTTCACAGTGAGAATTGCAAAACAGCAGAACTTCTATGGAAAAGTTTGGCAGTGTCTGAAAAGGTATATATAAACTCACCACATAACCTGGAAATTCCACTCCTAAGTATCTACTCAAGAAATGAAAATAGCTTTCCGCCACGGTCCCACTGAGGAACAGCAGCCATGGCTCTCCGCTATCCCATGGCCGTGGGCCTCAACAAGGGCCACAAAGTGACAAAGAACGTGAGCAAGCTGAGGCACAGCCGCCGCCGCGGGCGCCTCACCAAGCACACCAAGTTCATGCGGGACATGACCCGAGAGGTGTGTGGCTTTGCCCCCTATGAGCGGCGCGCCATGAAGCTGCTCAAGGTCTCTAAGAACAAGAGAGCCCTGAAGTTCATCAAGAAAAGGGTGGGGACACACATCCGTGCCAAGAGGAAGAGAGAGGAGCTCAGCAATGTCCTTGCAGCCATGAGGAAGGCAGCAGCCAAGAAGGACCGAACCCCATACCCTCCAAGTAATAAAACCTGTCCAGAAAAAAAAAAAAGAAATGACAATACACTATCCAGAGACTTGCATACAAATGTTTGTAGGAGCTTTATTCATAATAGCCACAAACTTGGAACAACCCAAATATCCACCCACAAGGGAAGGGTAAACAAACTTTGTGCCATCAACACAATGAAGAGTACTCAGCAACAAAAAGGAAAACAACTAATGATATATGTAACAACAAGGATGATTCTGAAAAACTGCCATGGTAAGTGAAAGAAGCCAGACACAAAAGGAGGACAGACTTTTTAATTCCATTTACATAAAATTCTAGAGAAGCTGAAGCTGATCTACATTGACAGCTATCCATGGTGACCTGAGGTGAAGACTGAATGCAGAGGGACACAAGAGAACTTCCTGGCATTATCTAATGTTCTGTATCTTCAT
Organism: Carollia perspicillata; assembly: GCA_004027735.1. Classification (NCBI taxonomy): domain Eukaryota; kingdom Metazoa; phylum Chordata; class Mammalia; order Chiroptera; family Phyllostomidae; genus Carollia; species Carollia perspicillata. The sequence goes on along the minus strand of PVKM010013759.1, from coordinate 5,309 downwards.
TGTGGTAGCAGTTATACAAGTATACACATTTGCCAAGATTCACTGAACTACGCACAAGAAAAGGTGTTATTTTATTGTATGTAGCAATGCCTTGCCCTTACTGGTGTGGCTCAGTGGATTGAGTGTTGGCCTGTGAACCAAAAGGTCAATGTTTCAATTCCTAGTCAGGGCAAAAGTATGGGTTGCAGGCCGATTGATGTATCTCTCAAACATGGATGTTTCTCCCCCCCCTTCCTTTTCCCCTCTCTCTAGAAATAAATAAATAGATAGATAAATAGATAAATAAATAAATAAATAAAAATCTTAAAAACAAAAAAACTAAGCTGCGCTATAAAATTCTGAGATTAATTTTCTTTTATGATTCACCCAGCATTTATTAATTACTGTATTATTTTCCATACAAACAACTGTAAACCTACTTTTGCCCTACCCTGTATGTTCATATTGAAGGCAACTGCAAGGGAAATGTTCCAAATCTGTTTTGAGCAATGTCAGTATTATCAGAATAAATGCCCAGCCTTCCACAGTCATTTCCTAAGGCTTTGATATAAATATAAAAATTTTAGTATGTTCAGATTTTTCCCCCTAGCCCCCGTCCCCCCGCCTCCTCTCATTCTAGTCATTTCATAGCTGAGACTCAATAATATTTGTGGAAAATAAAGTCTGTCTAAATAAAGTAGATATGCATAAGCACCACATACCATACCCAGTGTTAAGCAACTAAAATGCCACCTATCAACTGTGAATGGGTTATTTTTAGAGAAAGCTATTAAGCTGTTCTCTAAGCTACCCATTTGGGTGAACTTTAATTATCTGAACACAAAACTACAGTACTTCGTTTTACAGATAAAAATTAACTTGTCTTCAGATGCTAAGTAAGTTAGACTGATCCAAATTACTGTTCCAAAAATAAGTAGGTAGATAATACTGATGACTGCTTTAAAAGAAAATACATTCCTTACTTGAGTTTGATTCTCGGCATTTACTAACCAAGAAAGCCAGTGCAAAGGTTTTTTAAGAGGGTGCAAAAAATTATGTGAGCAAATAAAAGCTAAAGTCATTTTAGCTCTAAAACCATTATAATTTTAAAGTATTTGAAGAAATCAATGCTCCAAAGAACTATTAATATAACTTAAAATCTGATGTCATTAACACACATAAAATCTCTCTAGAAAAGGTGCAGACACCTTAGAGCTTGAACAAGTTTATTTACATAAGCATTCTTTAATCTCAGTAATAAAACAGGGCCAAGCAGTCAGATGATTTGCAGCTCTGGCCCTTATCCCTTACTAGCTGAGATGCCGCTGAGTTATCTAACATCTCTGAGCAACCATTTACTTGGCTCAACAATGAGGGAAGCAAAAAATTAAATTAAATTAAATTTAAAAAAGGGGGGGGAGGAAAAAGAAAAGCTCAAGGGTTGCGGAGAGTACAGAAATAGCAGATGTAAAAGACGAAAGACATTAGGCCTTCCAAAAAAAAGTAGTATAGCCATTTTTATTAATTTATTATTATTAGTTTTTAAAGACTTTATTTATTTATTTTTAGACAGAGGGGAAGGGAGGGAGAAAGAGAGGGAGAGAAAGATCAATGTGTGGTTGCCTTTTGCACTCCCCACACCGGGGAACCTGGCCTGCAACCCAGGCATGTGCCTTGACTGGGAATTGAACCAGTGACCCTCTGCTTCACAGTCTGGTGCTCAATCCACTGAGCCACACCAGCCAGGCTTAATTTATTATTATTATTAATTACATTTATCACATGATACCTTAAAAAGTAACATCAGACCTCAAATCAGGAGGTCTGAGTTTTAGTCCAAACTTGGCTCTACCCTACATGTCTGCTCGGATAGTGTTGGCCAACTTACAAAAAAGAACAGGCTTCATTATTCTTTGTCAGGCTTCTTCCAAACATTGGAAGTACAAAATAAAACAAACAAACATAATGTAATATTTATACAAGAGAACTGAAAAAAACCTTCACACCTAGTTATGTGTTTGAATATGTATGCATAGAAAGAAACATAGAAAAATGAAGACTTGGAGCGAGTGACTCAGTAAAGGTTCCACGAAGTTTTTGTTGGACTGCAGTACACAAACTATTATTTCTGAAGTATAAAAAACTTAACATTTCTCTCTTTATGAATAGGAAAAGTTAGTCTATTGGGCTAGATCTAAGATTCCTTATCAGGATCTAACATTGTGACTATCACTATCCTAAAAACCCACAACCAAGAAAGTCTATTTTATTTGAAGCATGCTAGAGTACCACAGAGTCAGAGTTAGTATTCTCTGCCACGGATATTCTCGAATCCAAAGCAGTTCACTTAGAAGTGACCTTTGTAATTCAACTGTGCTCTGAACTTGCCATGAGAGACCTTGATGGAAGAGATGGGTTAATCACTTTTTGATTATTCTGCTACATTTCCTTCCTTTTCAGTTATCCCCTCTCACCTTAGCTGGGCAAGAATTTTGGAAAGGTCCAGGTCAGGCTGGCTAATAGCGGGGTATAATAACAGCTAGAGATAATCAACAAAGATTAAGAGCATTAAGTCTCCACTGCTGCCAAGTATTCAAGGGCAGCAGCACAGGCAGCTCCATGTACCTCTGGAACTGAAGTAGAGTAAAAAAAGAGAAAGGACCTCATTAAGCACAAGGACATAGTTTACTGAGCACTTAGCACAGAGCTTTAGAAAAATCCTTATATATTGTCTTCTCCAGAACCCTATGAACCATAAATACCTGTTTTATAGATGAACAAACTGAGACAGAGGGGAGGAAATTAATTAACTTGTCTATGATTACATAACTAGTAGTTATGATTCAAACCCAGAACTAAGTTTGAATCAGAACTAGGATTCAAACCCAGGTGTGCTGACCTCCAAAACCCATGTTCTCAGCCACTATACCATATAAGGACCAATGGACCTTCGCTGGCCACACTCTCTTGGTGGTGATGAACCCAGGTCAAGCTCATCATTGAGCCAGATTCTGAAAGGACAGCTGAAAAGAAGTTGAAAAAGCAGAGAGTGATGACAAAAAATTATAATGATTATGATATAGAAAATGTTGTGCTTCACAAGGCTATATGTATGTAGATCATGTTCCTCAAGATGAGCCAAAATCTGTCTCCCCTGAAACTAGAGGCAAATACGTGCTGTCAAGGAGGTATGGGGAAGCAGGTTTGAAGGTAGAAGATGTAAAGGCAAACCATACACAAAGCAGGTAAGAAAGGGACCTGAATGAGGACAAGTAACAAAGATCGTGTTCAACACCAGTGGAAATTAGAATCCACGTATTTTTAGTGATGCCAATCATAACATTAAGTAATTTTCTCCAGCATATATCTTCAGGCTGTGAGCAATATTAGACAAAATAAAGTTGGGTTCTTGTAGAATAGGAGTGGAGAGATCAAGAGAAAGTGAGAATCTGGTCCTAGGAGAGGTCCTATCAGTACACTGGGAAAACCATACAGGTGAGGTCTTCAGTCAGGAGGTGCAGGGGAGAAAGGGCAGGAGGGTAGGGAGCTACAGTCTGAAAAGAGGATGATCTACCTCATAGTACACCTTTGAAGCTCTATGCAAACAGGTCAAGGGGGAGAGGCTCAGATGACTGTCCTCATTACTGAAATGTAAAGCAGTCAAGAAATTTGTCTCTTATGAACTGCTTCATTGTTAGAAATACTAAACGCCTGCCTCAGACATGTGGAAAATGAGCCCCTAATAACATGAGGAAAATGGTTAAACTTGAGGCACACATTATTACCTACACTCAGAAGAGCTGCCTGCACAATTAAGCAGGTGGTGAGATATTACATAACAGATGCTAAACTAGGTGAAGTAAAAGATGTAACATATAATTATAACTCTAAAATGCCAGGAAGAAAATCTCCAGTCAGCTCTGAAAAACTATTTTTACTTCTTCCCATTAAAGTTTCTGCAGTGAAAGTTTTTTCTTTTGCAAACCATCATTACAGAAGAGGAAGTAAGCAAGGAAAAGAACAAAATTTGAGAATCATTCACATACATGAGAAGTTTCAAAACATATGCAAGTAACTCTCATATATTGCTGGTGGGAATGCATATTATACAATACTTCTAGAAGGCAATTTGGCAATGCCTAACAAAACTATTATCTGTGCACCTAATCTTTTGATCCAGCAATCCCACCCCTGGGAATCTACTTTGAAGAAAAACACCAACATGATAATCCATTATGCACAAGGTTATTCACTGTAGGATTATCTGTAACTGCAAAATACTGGAAAAAACATAAATGCCCATACATTGGAGGGAGGCTGAATAAGCTATGGTACATCCATATGATGGAGTACTATGCAACTGTAAAAATAAATGAGAAAAATCTCTAAGAACCACTATGGAGTGATTTCCAAAATACAAGATTTATACTGTTACTCTTTAAACAAAAGGGGTGGTAAGAAAATATACATGTATCTGCTTACATGTACAAGAGAAATACAGAAAAGATAAAGACAGAAACTAAAGAAACAGGCTACCTATAAGGAGTAGGCAGTGAAGGGTTTAAGGGCAGAATGGGAACAAGGTGGGAGGGATGAGGAGCAAGTGATACTTCCCTGAGTACCCCTTATGTATAGCTCACATCAATGTATCACATACCCCCCAAATTAAATGAATGATTAAAACCAACCAGGATGTGGGAAGACTATAAAATGCAACACAAACACTAACAAGTGAACTTAACATCAAATGAGTAACATAACCAGCCTAAGTAACTTTAGAAAACATATTTTGTTCTGGCTCATGTGGCTTTAGTGGATTCAGTGCTGGTCTGCGAACCCAAGGGTCACAGGTTCGATTCCCAGTCTGGGGAGCATGCCTGGGTTGTAGGCCAGGTCCCCAGTGCGAGGCACACGAGAGGCAACCACACATTGATGTTTCTCTCCCTCTCTTTCTCCCTCCCTTCCCCTCTCTAAAAATAAATAAATTAAAAAATTAAAATAAAATAAAACAGTATTTTAACTGGATACTATAGAGTTAGCGTCACAAAGAACTACAGATAAATCCTGTAATGCAGTTGGTAAATTTGTTTCTCAAAAGAATATTTGGTTAGCAATTCTGAAACTACTTTACGTACAGATGGGACTGAATAAATATGTAAACAAATGGAAGATCACAGCCAGGTTGGTGAAAGAATTACAAGTAAGAAGAAGGCTAGCCCTGGCTGGTGTGGCTCAGTGGACTGAGTGCCAGCCTGAAAACCAAAAGGTTGCCAGTTGGATTCCCAGTCAGGGCATATACCTGGGTTGCCTGCCAGGTCCTCAGTTGGGGG
>PVKM010013758.1:0-29831 GCA_004027735.1 Carollia perspicillata | reverse complement strand
TACTTTGACACTAGTGAGATAAGCATGCTGGCATTTTTAGTTAATTATGTTACTAAGATTTACATATATATGCATATATTGTATTCATATTATTCAATTATATCACATAACCTCACACATGTATTATATATTATATACTTTATATATTAATTATATACAAGGTCTGTTGGGGAAATGTCTACCATTGTTAATGTAACAAGAATGATTTGTGTGATGTTGAAATAATATGACAGCCAAGGAGAGTGGACTGGAATGTGCATGTATGAACAATGACGACTTCACTGTACTCGTCAGTGGGGGTGGTAGATGCTGTTGGGTGAGTATGTGTACTGTGTGGCCATCATATTCAAAATGACTGAGCAAATAGAGCAACAAAGCTACACTGAATTTTGCATTAAGCTTCAACAGTCCTCCACGGACACCATTCAGATGATTCAGAAGGCCACAGCTGTGGGCAACTGGTGATTGGCAGCTTCATGACAACATGGCTGCTCGTGCATCATGTCTTCTGCAGAGTTTTTTGATAAAACATCAAATCACCCAGGTGACTCAGCCCCCCACCCCCTACAGCCCAGATTTGGCTCTTGGCAACATCTGGGTTTTCCCAAAACTAAAATCACCTTTGAAAGGGAAAAGATTTCAGATCGTCGGTGAGATTCAGGAAAATATGACAGGGCAGCTGACGATAATTGGAACTGTGTGAGGTCCCAAGGTGCCTAGTTTGAAGGGTTCCGAGGCATCACTATCCTATGTACAATGTTTTTTGTATCTTATATCTTCTTCAGTAAATATCTCTATTTTTTCATATTACATGGCTGGATACCTTTTGAACAGACAGTTATATATGTATATATATATATATGTATATATATATATATATACACACATATATATATATAAACACTGTAACTAATCTCTTTAGATTTCAGAGATTAAACTGGTATAAAACCGAGATAAGACTTTATGAATTTTGCCCTGGGTGGTGTAGCTCAGTGGATTGAGCATGGGCCTGTGAAGCAAAGGGTCACTGGTTCAATCCCCAGTCAGGGCACATGCCCAGGTTGCAGGCCAGGTCCCCAGTAGGGGACATGTGGAAGGAAACTACACATTGATGTTTCTCTCCCACTCTTTCTCCTTCATGTCCCCTCTCCTTAAAAATCAATAAACAAACAATTTAAAGGAAAAAGACTTTATGAATTTTGAATTTATCTGGTTTTGGTACTATGAAAGTAAAATTTATCAAATTTAAGGAAACATACTTATTAGATTATAATTATCGAGAGACTGAATACTCAGGAATACTAAATAAATAGTTTGATCAGAAGTCATAGGTGTATTAAAAAGTAAACTGAGGCATGCTATGCTTTCTCAAGTTTATTTGAGCATACATTGATTGGAATTGGGTAGTGCCAAACTGCAGATGGTCAGGCACACTCCACGGAGAGAACTCAGAGGGGAGTTTTTATGGGGAAGTCATGGAGTCAAAGCCAGGACATTACTTGATTGGCTATAGCGGGAGTGTTTGACCTGAAGCCTGAGGGCCACATGCAGCCCAGGATGGCTATAATGTGACCCAACACAAAATCGTAGTTACTTAACACATTTTTTTGGGGGTGTCATTAGTTTTTGTTAGCGTTTGTGCATTTAATGTGTGGCACAAGACAACTCTTCTTCTTCCAACATAGCCCAGAGATGCCAAAAGCTTGTAAGCTGTTTGTAATTGGTTGTCCTTACATTTCATTTTTTCGGACTTGAGCGCATCGGCTCTGGCCGAGGCCTTGTTTTGCTTACATGTACTCTCAAGACATTAAAACTACCTCCTTGTTTATTACTTGAACAGGTAATATTGTTGTTGTTGAAGGCAGGAGGAAAAACAGATTAAACTGCTATTTCTTAATAAGATAATACTTTGTCTTTAAAGAACTGTACAACTAATGTTACTGTCTAATAGACTTTTTAAAATATTTATAAAAATGACCACTTAGAACATAAATGACACAGATCATAATTAAATGTAAAGAAAAAACCATCTACTATTATGTGTGATATATTTTCTCTACCTTGATATTTTGAGCAGTACTAAGTCATGAAAATAATTGAGAATTAACTGAAAGAATAATTTATAGATATTTCTTAGATGGCTGATTTTAATGTTACTATAATTTGCAATGCCTAAACCCAAAGACAAGAAAGAACATGATGGCATTTTTTTGGTATTTTTATTTTTAAAGGTTAATTCATGGGGAATCTGTTTAGTATATTTAAAATATTTTTTTTCGAATGGCTCTGTTTTTCCTTTAGTGTGGTGGTCATTATTTTTTAGTTTAGTTCATTAAGCATGTAGGTAACAAAAGTAAAATGATGACAAACCAATAGATTTCTGCCTTGCAAGAATGTGTACTCCATTGGAGAAGAAGGATGACTTCAGAATGGGCATTCAACAGTTATAAATGAGTCATAAGGCCTACGGTTCTTGTCAGACAAGTATAAAATGTTTTGAGAGGACAGAATATTACATCCAATTAGCCACTCTTCAGAAATATAACATGATTTAGTGTAGAGCTAGTGATTGAAATGCTTGAATTTTTTTTAAAAAACACCCATTTTATAGTTCTATGTAGAGTTTTGTGACTTAGACCAACATTATGGAAACTCAAAGAACTATAAATTGCTTACTTTTATCCACATGTACATATCAGCATCACCAGATATTCCTTTTCTTTTTAAGATTTTATTTGTTTATTTTTAGAGAAAAGGGAAGGGAGAGAGATAGAGAGGAAGACAAGCATCAATGTGTGGTTGCCTCTCGCATGCCCCAACCAGGGATATGTTCACATGTCCACAACTCAGACATGTGCCCTGACTAGCAATTGAACCAGTGAGTCTTTGGTTCACAGGCCCACACCCAATCCACTGAGCCACACCAGCAGGGCACCAGATATTCTTATAGCTAAAAGTTACAACATTGAGTAATAATTCATTAGTTAATAAAAAAGATTTATATTCAAATCATATAAAATTATTTTGCCACATTAATTTTAATTACCCTTACTTACAAACAAAAATTTTATTATAAATTCTTGATATTAATGAAAGGTATGTGACATTGAAATAAATCAGATTAACACATGTGTGTAATTATTCAAAATATTAATGACAGTATACATTATGTCAAACTAATAGTAAATCAAAGGTTTATAAGCCTGTCCAGGTTTATAGTCAATTTGCAAGATGTTCTGTGCTTATATTTTACTGTGTACTTTTGTATTTTGTGTAAAAATCTATGATCCACTTTTAGAAAAGTTATTTATGTAGTATGTAAACAGTCAAGTCAATCTCAGTAAATTGTAAGAATAAAATCGCTTAACATTTTTTAAAATTGCTAATCCTATTTGTTTGCATTTGAGGTCAGCACTCAATTGATACTTGGATTAGCTACATTTGATGTTTGTCTAAAAGGATGTTTCCAAGTCCCAGCATGCTGTTCGTTTGGGCTCACTTTTATGCTCTGATGGTGTTGACCACAGGATCACATTACAGTAAGCAGTGATTACCTGACTCTGGAATTACTAGCCTTCTTTCAAAAACAGATATCGCTTCAAGTGGTTTTTAAAATACTTTTCACATTTGCTGCACTTCTGAACCAGATTACCTGTCTGGATGAAGAAAAGGCATGGACCAAAGAACATGTTAATTTAGGTGCACATTTATTTTTAGTAGGTCCAGTCTCCACAGGTTGAAAAAATATTAAGATTGGGACAAAAGTTTAATGGAGAGTCTTAAGAGAACGTGTATGTAAGCAAGAAGGTGCAATTTTTGAGGCAGAAATAACTGATTTTGAAAGCGTGTTGGGGGCAGAGGGTGTTGCATTTCCTGTATTTGTGGCAGGGGTGAAGGGAGGAGGAACGTTGAGCCTTGAACCTGCTGTTCAGGTTCTGCCAGAACATAACGAAAGCTTGATTATTGCTCCGAGAAGGAGAGAACATAAGGCAGTGAAGTCAGGAAAAGGAAATCCCGTGGATAGATGGAGGTGACAATGTTCAGCCGTTAATTTGAAAGTGAAAGTTGTCTTGAGGTTGATCTATTCAAGGAATAAGTAATATTTTATACTTGAAATGAAAACAGCAATGACTAGCGAATTAAAGTTTTGTTTCACCGGTACATATAGTTTGTTAACAAATTAGCTAAATTGGTTAGAGTTTCCTTATGAAAACATTACTCAATTTTAGTCTTTAACTTTATCAAATATTTGCTCTTAGGAAACAGAAAGTTTATGTTCCCTGAGGCTTAAAACCATAAATGTGTTCTCTCAGAGTAATCTTGTACAGATAAAATGATTTGGATAATTTCACAATTTAAAACAGATACTTCAGTCAATAATTCCAAAGTAATTTTATTAACAATAGCACGTTCAAGATTTGTATATATGTTTCATTTATTGTATACCTCGATTTAGCTAACATTGTTTATTTTGGGTACATTGAAGGCTTAGGGTTTGGTGTTTTTTAAGCCAGTTTAGCACAATTAAATCTAAGCTGGCAAGTGGGAAGATCTTGGGGGTGTATGTAGGTTGTATAGGTATGGGGGTGACAAGTATAGGGTTTAGTGGGTGGTTTGTGAATGTCATGTAGATGTAGGACAAATTGTTTTTAAAATATTCTGTAGTGGCAGACGTGTTAGTCATTCTTGCTTTTTAAAGTGAGAAGTAGGTTTAAACACCAATAAAAGAATATCAAGTCCTAGTTCCTTGTTTCTACACATGACTGTATATGTATATCTCTGAGTTTTTTTTTTTTAATTCTGGGTATTAACTTCAGATTAAACATTACATCCAGCATGATTCAGAGAATTTTCTAGCATTGTTTAATATAGTTGTTTGCCATAGGAAACTGAGTACAGTATAAAACCATACTAAATTCTGCAAAGCTACTTTCATTTGTAAGCATAGGTATAGCTGCATGTCTTCTTTGTAAACCATTTGCAATGCAATGCTTAAGAACTCAAAGTAAGATATTTTGATATGCAGTATATATAGAAGGCAATATTCAATGATGGGAATATGTGAATAAAATTTTAAAAGAGCATAGAGTTAAAGCCCAAATTGTAACTCATTGATTTAAAGAAATATCATTTCTATATACTTCTGCAGATTCTCAACAGCCTTAGAGAATACAAATTCTTATTATAGATTATAAATTATAGATATAAAATGTCAACAGAAATCCTTAGTTTTTCCCTTTACCTTACAAAACTAACAGGCATGGATTTAAGCCACAGTAGATTTCTATCATTTACTGATTCTGTCATTATTATTATAATCATAAAAAACCTTACCACTAGTTATGTTGACATGATCTGCTACTAAAGTAATTTCTTATGAGACATAGCCTTTAGTTCCTAAATAAACATAATTATAAAAAGCCTTCTTTGCTGTATCAAAAACCAAGGTGTGCTACAACTTCCATGCCATTGCACATATATGATGTCATTACTACCTGAATTTCAGTAAACAAAATTGAGTTTTAAAACCAGATAATAGGAAGACAAATACTGTATATCATAATTTATTAGATATTTCTAACCCCAAATGTAATTGTCTCAACTTATTAAAGCACAGTTATCCTGTGTAAGTATATTGATTCCACGTCATACCCTAAAGGCAGAAATTTTAGTTACAGCACATTAATATTCCTCCAAGCCTTTTAATAACATGGGGAGGCAGCATGTCAAAGAGGAAGGAATATAAGCATTTGAGAAAGATAGACTGAATTTTACAAATGAAATCAATAAATTACTACCATACTGTGTATGTCATATGTATTGTTTATGTTATATTACAATTTACATGTTATATATAATACACATTACACATATATACACACACTGCTATAGGAATTATCATAGTAACTGCTACCATAGTAACTGTATATTTAATATATACTAAAAACTAAATAATAGTATAACTGAAGATTTATTGTAGTGCTTTAAATAAGATTGGGACAATACTAAGAGCATGTTTTAGGTACAAACAGTAACTTGAGACATATTGAATTTTAAATGTCTTTACTAGAGGATACTCAATAATTATATTCAATAGATAGATGTAAATATGAATCATGTGTAGCACAAGTGTTAGAACATCCTAATTTGGGAGGAATCAGCAGTAAGCGATGCAACATGGCTGACATGTACTGTAGAAGCTGGATAAGGAGCTAAGAAAAGAGTATTGAAAGCATAACCTTGAGATGACTAATATATGGAGAGTTAGAAAACAAAGGGAAATGTGTAAAGGAGACTGAGAAAGACAGTTCTGAACAACAGGAGAACAAAGGAAAGTGCTATTCACCACTCGTCAGGGAGAGAGACATACAAGGCCTTGTTTTCCAGAGGCTGTTAAATTCTCAAGATTAATCATTCATGGTGCATGCAGATTTGGAGAGGAGACGAGACTGAAAGTAAGACTGTTGTGATTCTGAGATGTAAAAGAAAATGGAAGAATGGACACAGCAAGTCGAATATGTTTCGGAAAACATACCTGCAAAGAAGAACAGACAAGGGAAGTGTTTGATAAAGGAGGCTGCAAGGAAAAGGGGGCCTTTCTAAAGTGAGATTTGAAGAATTTAGCAAGGTAGTAGTCATGGAGAAAATAATTGGGGAATAAAAACAAAAATGAATATGACTGATGGCTAGTACCCACAGAAAAGAAACTGGAGTCAGCTTTGAAGTAGAAAGATACAACTTTCCTACAACATTAAAATGTGAGAAATGATAAATACATAAGTTAGAGAATGAAAGGCCAAGATAAATACATCTTATTCCTAATTTTGTATAAGTAAGTCAAAAGTGGGTTCTTCTGCTGCACAGGAAGAGATAGAAATCTGGGGGGGAAATAGTGGTCGTAGATGAGAAAGGAATCGAAAAACTAGATTTCATAAAGAGAAATGGTCAATAGAAGTAAATATCTTTTAATTTACATGGAAATACTTAACATTTTGTAGAAAAATAACTGCACTTTCAAAACAATTAAATAGGAAGTTCTGCAGAACAGCACAATTTACAAAAGAGTTGTGTAATAGATGGAAGCTGGTGACAATGAATTCAGTTGAATTCAAGGAGTTTGTGTGTGGGAGAAGGTAGATGGGGTTCTATTACTGCAGGAGGGCATGAGGCCCCAGATGGCATGTTAATAAGAAGGAAAAATCAAATATTTTCAAGTAGTCAATCAAATGACTAAAAAAAAAAGACAAAGAAAGGTTAATCAGCAAAGAAAGAGGAGAAAAAGAGTACAATTGTTATTGCTATAAAGGGCAACTCATTAATAAGTAGGAAAGAAGGTAACTGAATACTGGTGGCATAAAGCTGAGATTTCTGGTTGCTCTTCAAATTTGAAGGGAAGATTTTCTATTGAGAACAGAGGACAGTGGAAGATAATTTCTGAAATTATTTCTCTGGAGAATGGGAATTGTCAATAACATGAAAGGATTGCTCAGCAGTGAAGGACAGCACAGAGAGGATTAGATCTGTGCTGGCACAGATCTGTGAAGTTATTTTTCTCTGGTAATAAATGTGAAGCCAGTCAATTTCCCTAATTCAGGCTTGAAGATTGCTGGGGGTGGAGAGTGTTGTATGATTAAAGAATAAGGCACAGAGGGCTCTAGCTTAGTGACAAGTCTGGGGCTGAAATAATGGAAATGATGCCTAAAATGAATACAGAAGAGAGCTGATGGTAGGGAAAGAATATGAGAATCAGAGGAATAGAGCTGCGATGAGTCTGTATAATTGGTGAAATGGAACCTCAAGTTATAGTCAATATGATTAATGACAAATGTAGGGAAAGCATGCAAGGATCATTATTTTAACAATAGAAATAAAATAAGGGTGCATTACGACAACAAAGACAAGCCTGAGAGAATCAAAGTTTGTATGAAAACATAAAGGTAATATGTGGCAGTGACAAGGAGCAGGGAACACCTGGGAGGTGGGAGTAAGCTGTTCCTTTGCTTCACAGGGATGCACAGGAGACAGGACCCTCAGGGGAAAGTCATTTCCAGTGAAGGCAAGAAGATTCAGGATCCCTGGGTGAAAAGGTTCTAGACAGAGAGAAGTCTATACATAGAACTGTGGCTCTATAGGAAGTGGAGAAAAGCTTTGGGCGAGAGTGGAGCAGTGGAAGTTGTGCTAGGAAGGGGAAGTAACGAGACAGAGGGCAGAGCATAAATAAGAGATGACACATGACCAAAGGGATCTGCATCTTGAGTAGTACCAAAGGATATTGAGCACAGTGCGATAGTTTGGGTGATATCACTGGTATCATTATAGTCACACGACTTTAAAATATGATTATTAACTATTTTCTTGTAACTAAAGATGCAGTATGATTGCCTAGTCTGAATGTCACAAAATTCGCCAAGTGTACTGTTCAATTATATTTAGTAAATGCATGGTTTTGCAACCAACACAGTAAGATTTTACATAGTTTTTGTCACCCCCAAACTCTCTTCATGAACATTTGCAGTCAATCATTATTCTTATACCTAATGCCAGTCAACCACTTATTTACTTAAAATCTTTATAGATTTGCCTTTTGCAAAATTTCCTAGAGATGGAATCTGGACACTTTTGTGCTTAAGAGAGAATGATCTCTTTTTTTCCCTTATTTGGCATTTCATCTGTATAACTTTATATTTCTATCAGTAATGTATGAGGGTACTGATTTTCCCATATCCATCCAACTATGACATGATATGTAACTCATTGATAATAAGTATTCAAATGATGCATAGTAATATTTCATTTTTATTTTAATTTTATATGTATTTCCTTAAAGATGTACTTACTAGCCACCTGTGTAAGTAGTGGAATGTCTACTAAAATCTTTCTATTTCTTACAATTCATTTCCTTAGTATTGAGTTGTAGGGTTCTTTATGTGTTCTGAATATAATTATTATAATCAGATGTATAATTTGCAAATGTATTCTCTCAATATGTAACTTGGCTCTTTTTAAAATTCATAATGCCTTTTGAAGAGCAAAAGTTTTGATTTTTATGAAGCTCAGTTTATGATTTTTTCTTGTATGAATTGTGATTTTTGTTTTTATATCTAAGAACTCTCTTTGCCCAGCCCAAAATTAAACAGATTTTCTCCTGTTTTCTTCTGAAAATGTTATAGATTTAACACTTATTCTTCAACATCTAACCCATTTTGACTTTTTATTATTGTTATGATGTGAAGTAGTGTTTGAACATATTTTCCTGCAAATGGATACTCAATTTTCCCAGCACAATGAGGTCTGTCCAGAAAAAGTCCAGTCATTGACCATCCAGTCAGTGAGGATGGTTTGCATGACGTCAATGTAACCTGGCAGCCAGGAGAATGGACTGGAATGTGCAAGTGTGAACAATGATGATTTCACTGTACTGGTCAGTGGGGGTGGTAGATGCTGTTGGGTGAGCACGAGTACTCTATGACCATTCCAATCAAAATGACTGAGAAAGTAGAGCAATGAATCTGCATCAAATTTTGCATTAAACTTGAACATTCTTCCACAGAAACTATTCAGACAATTCAGAAGGCCGCAACTATGGGCAACCGGTGATTGGCAGCTTTATCACTACAACACACCCACTCATGCAACATGTCTTATGCAGAATTTTTTGATAAAACATCAAATCACCCAGGTGACTCACCCACTCTGTACAGTCCATATTTGGCTCCCTGAAACTTCTGGCTTTTCCCAAAACTAATCACATTTGAAAGGGAAGAGATTTCAGACCATTGATGAGATTCAGGAAAATATGACAGGGCAGCTGATGGAGATTGGGAGAACTGTGTGAGGTCCTAAGGTGCCTACTTTGAAGGGGACAGGGGTAACATTGTCCTGTGTACGATGTTTCCTGTACCTTGTATCTTCTTCAATAAATGTCTCTATTTTTCATATTATGATATCTGGATACTTTCTGGACAGACTGTATACATTGGTTTATTTTTAGGCTCACAATTCATTTTGATTGCTCTCTACATCTATCCCTCTGCCAATATCACCCTAACTTATTTAAATACAAGGTTATTGCACTTCCATGTATATTTAGGATTTGCTTATCAATTTTGCAATAGAAAATTATACTAGCATTTCTTTAGGGATCACATTGAAACAGCCAATTTATTTGGGAAGAAGACCAATTTAGTCATTCAAAGTAAGATAATGAAATATTTCTCCATTTATTTTGATGTTCTGTTTCTCTCAACAATGTTTCACAGTTTTAAATATACAAATTTTGTTTTTATTCTTAAATTCATTCCAAGGTATTTTAGTCTTTTTATGCTAATGTAAATTTTTTTCTTAATTTTATTTTTGAATTTTTTTACTAATATATATTAGTTTATTTTACTGATCTAGTGTCCTGCTACATTTTAATATAGTTTTAATTCTAGTAATTTCTTTGTAAGGTCTTTAAAATTTTCTACAATCAGAATTATGTTTCTGAAAATAAAGGCAGTTTTACTTCTTTTGCAGTCTTGGTGTATTTTATTTAATAGTATTGATTTGATTCTCTCGCCAGAACCCCCATTACTGTTTGTGAATAGGTGTAACAAGAGCAAACATTCTTGGTTAGTTCTTGATTTGGGAAAAATATCACCTTTCACCATTAAGTACCAAGTTAGACATAGATTTTAAATACATGATTTCATTAGATGAATGTGCTCCCCTTTACTTGTACTTGTGACTTTTTATTACTAATGTGTTAGGTTTTGCCAAATGCTTTTTATGATTATGTGTTTTTTACCCTCTACTTTTTTTATTACGGCGTATTTCTTTAACTAATCTTCAGATGAGGAACAAACCTTGAATTCTCAGAAAAATCCTAATTGGACCTGACATGTGATACTTTTTATGCATTGTGGGGATTAGTTTGCTGCCGTGTTGTTAGAAATCTGTGTGTCTTGTCTACGTGGTTTGCACTGTTTTCTTGTGCTGTCTCTGGTTTTGATAACTGGGCAATACAGTTTTCATAGAAAGACTTGGAAAATGTTTCCACTTTCTCAATGTCCAAGAGTTTTGTATAAGTTTGGCATTATTTCTTCTTTAAGTGTTTGATAAAACTAACCAGAAAATTTATACAGACCTAGAATTTTCTCCACAGGAGATTTAAAAAAATATATTATTTCAATTCCTTTACCAGAACTAGGTTTATTTACATTTTCTGTTTCTTTTTTTAGTAATTTTAAAATTATTATTGTCTTCTCATAATTGGTCAGTTTCACTTGTTATCTTACTTGCTGGCGTAAAATTGCTCATCATATTCCCTTGCAACACTTTCACTTATTATTACACTATTATAACTTTTCCAAATTTCCATTTTTGTTTTCTCTCTTTAGTCTTGGTTAGTCTAAAGTAATGATTTGTAAATTTTTGTTATCTTTTCAAAATTATCTTTCAGTTTTATTCATTTTATTTATTGATTTTCTGGTCTCCTGAGATGTTTATTATTTCATTCCTTCTACTTGAAATTGGTTTTATGCCCCTCACTTTCTGGCTATTGTCTTGACATTTGAAATTTAGGTTATTGAATCAAGACCTTTCTTTTGTTCTAATAGAGACCTACAAAGTTATTCATGTCTAAGTAATATTTAGCAAGAGCCAACACATTTTGACGTTTTGCTTTTGTTTTCGTTTAAGTACAAAACATTTTCTTGTTTCCCTTGCTATTTTTTCAACTGTAGGCTTATTTAAAACTGCGACATTTCCCAAATAATTAAAGATTTCTCAACTCTGCTTTTATTGTTTATAATTTAATTCTATTATATTGAAAAAACATACTTGCAATTAGAGTATGTCTCAATTAAGACATATGTTTTGTTACATAACATATGTCTTATCCTGGAGAATATCTTATGGATACTTGAGAAGAATATGTACTACGTTTTTGTTTTGTTCTGTGTTCTAGAAATGAGAGGAAAAGATGGTAATAGTCTTGTTCAAATATTCTATAGCTATGCTGATATATATATATGTACATATATATACACACATATGTATATACACACACATATATATATAGTTTTTTTAGTAATTATTGAGAATGTGCCATTATCAACTTCAATTTCTGAATTTTCTATTTATCCTTTTATCTCTGTAAGGTTTTGCTTCATGTATATTGAGACATTTATTCTAAGATGTATATATGCTTATAATTATTATTTTATTTGGATATATATACCATTTTATTGTTATTAAATTTTCTCACCCTGGCTGGTGTGGCTCAGTAGATCGAGCACTGGCCTGAAAACTAAAGGGTCACCAGTTCATTTCCCAGACAGAGGCACATGCCTGGTTGTAGGCCAGGTCCCCAGTCAGGACACATGCTTGGAGTACGCAAGAGGTAAACACACACTGATATTTCTCTCCCTCTCTTTCTCCCTCCCTTACCCTCTGTCTAAAAATAAATTAATAAAATCTTTAGAAAAATAAATTTTCTCTTCGTCTCTACTAATACTTCTTGTCTTAAATTCTATTATGTTCTATATCAATATTGCTATTTCCATTTTTAAAAAAAAGATTTTATTTATTTTTAGAGAGAGGGAAAAGGAGAGATAAAGAGAGGGAGGGAAACATCAATGAGTAAGAAAAATATCAATTGGTTGCCAATCACAAGCCCTCCACTGGGCTCCTGGCCCACAACCCAGGCATGTTCTTTGACTGGGAATCAAACAAGCAACTTTTGGGTTCATGGGAAGATGCCTAACCCACTGAGTCACACCAGGCAGGGCACAGATCCCATTTTTTTCATAATTCTATTGCATGTATATCTATATTCACCCTTTTACTTTCCAACTATTGACCTTTGATCTCAATGTGTTCCTTCTAGAGAGCATGCATTAAACTTTGCTTTTTCATTGTTTGTCTTCCATTTTGATTGGGTGGTTAGCCAGAGCACCATCAATATACTCACAAATATGTTTGCATTTCTATCTGTAATGTTGTTATTTATTTTTATGTTTGTCTTTTTGTGTTGCCTATATTCCTCCTATTCTTGGATTTTTTGTTAATTATTTTATAGTGTTTATTTTCATACTACTGGCAAATTTTTAAAGCAATGCATTTTAAAATTTTTAGTGTTTTTCTATTAGGATTCCAATATGAATTTTCCCTTATAACAGTCGACTACAAGTCAGTTTTAAAAACTGTAGAAGTTTAAAGATTTCATCCCACTTTCAATAACAAATAGCCTGCAACTGTCTCATGGAAACTGACAGGAGATATATGACTTTCGGATCAGAAGCCAGGGACTTTATTACTCACAGTAATATTAAAGCCAGGAGATAAGTGTTTTCATGCCCTGGTTTCCTGAGGCCTAATTCCCACAGAGCAAACTAAAAATTGCCAAGCAGCTCTTGCAGACACAGTGAGTTTCGCTACAGGAAGGAGGCTCTGAGGTTAGCTTACCAGGATCTTATTATATATACAGGAGAGCAGGCTTCTGTATGCTTTGTTCCCGTGGGAAGACAGAATCCAGTGGGAAGACACTACTTGTAAGGTTGTTCACTATACAAATGCCCTTAAAAGGGCAGTCTAGCACAATAGCAGAACTATCTCTGCTGACAAGATATACAGAAATAAGGGAGGCTTGTGGGGAATTGTCTCCCAGTAGGTACTGGCTTAAATCCTATTGAATGCAGTAACTTTTCTCTAAGATAATTCCCTCTCTTTCCTGCTGTGACTTTCAAATATATTATATCTATATGTTTGATAATTAAAAAATGTTTTATAATTATTGCCTTATAGAATCATGCATCATTTAAAGAAATAAGATAAAAAAGTGAAGCATTTTTAAAAACAATTGACATTTACCCACATACTTATTGCTTTCAGCCCTCTTGATTTCTTCCTGTGTATTTGTGTTAACATCTGTTGTAATTTCCTTTCATCCTGGCAAATTTCTTGACAACATCTTGAATGACAGGTATACTAGCAATCATTTATCACAGTTTTTGTTTATCTAGAATACTTTTATTTCACTTTTTTCGAAGGATAGAATACACAGGGTCCAGCACAAGCAACACCTACTTGGGTGTAGTTGGTAGGGCAATAATATGGGTGTAATAATTTATAGCTTTAATTTTTACATTTCACCTAAAATATCATATGGTGTGCCTGAGTGTGACATTGTTATGCTACCGAATTACATACTTATGACTTCGGAGTGAAAGATTTTGTAATAAAAAGGGGTGTCATTTGTGCCAGATGCTATATATATGCACACAAATACATACACTATATGTGCAAGTTACCATCATATAGGTTTTAGCCTGCACTAGTTTTTATCTTTTAATTGGTTTTAGAGAGCAAACAAGAGAGAAGAAGGCAGACAGAGAGACAGACAGACAGACAGACATTGATTTGTTGTTGTGCTTATATACTGACTCATTCGTTAATTCTTATGGAGCCCTGGCCAGGGATCGAACCCTCAACCTTGGTAGGCAGGTCTGATGCTCTATCCAACTTAGCTGCCAGGCCAGGGCTTACCTCTAGTAGTTAGAATATAAGCTACTAATCTTATCGTTGTTGCCCCGTACACAGTGGATTGTATTTCTTTTGCTCCTTTCAAGATTTTTTCTATATTTTTTGGCTTTCACAGTTTGTCTATTCTATATATCAATGTGGATAGCTTTGGTCTTTGGTGTCATTTTTAAAATCAAATTTGGGAAATTGTGTGCCACTATCCTTCATTTTATTCCTTGCTGCCACCCCCGCCTCAGTGCCTCCCAGTACGTCTATCTTGGTGAACCTGATGTTGTCCTGCAGGTCTCCGAGGCTCTGTTTATATTTCTTTCATCTGTTTTTTTCTGTCTGTTACTCACATTATGTACTTTCTATTGATCTCTATTCAGGTTGACTTACTTGTTTTTTTGGCTATCTCACATTTGCTGTAATGCCGATCTAGAAAATATTTCATTTAGATTATTTTTACACTAGAATTTTCATTTGGCATATTTTAGAGTTCTATTGTTGTTGATATTACATTTTTGCTAAAACATTTATCTTTTTCTATAATTCTTTAATTATTGTTTTCTTTGATTCTTTGAACCTAGAGGTGACAGCTATTTTGCAAATCATTATAAAATCCAGTATCTGGGTTCATCAGACACAGCTTTTATAAGCTAATAGTTTTCCTGAGTAATTTTCACACTCTTTTATTTCTTCATATGTCTCGTTTCTTCATATGTCTCGTTTCAAACTTGTTGTTTGAAACTATGCCTTTACACAATGCATGGTAGCATTTCAAGATTCTGATTTTTTTTAAACAGAGCAGTGCTGTTGCCTTCGTTAACTTTTGTTATTTTGCTTTACACTGTAACTTTCATGGACTTAAACCTGTTTCCTCTGCAGTTTGAGTTCACTGATTCTTCAGTTCAGTTATTTTTATTCTAGTTTTATTTTTTTAGCTTCAGTTCTTCACTGTTGTACCTGTGTCTGCAGAGCTTAGGTCTTCCTCTCTCTTACAATCGATCTTTGTACCTGATCCAAGAGTATTTCCAAAGTTCAGGCAGACTAAGTCTTTCCACCAGGCCCCCTTCCAATCATTCATGTGCGTGTACATAGCTTCCTATTTAGCCATAGTTGCTTGGAGATCTCAGACTTTTTTAAGTCTCCTCAGCATTAATCTCGAAATATGGGAGAGCTTATCGAAAGCTACTGTGGCTCTCTCTTTCCCAGAACCACTGCTAAAACTTTTGATTGGTCAGTTGACTTCTTTCTACTCATTCAGTCACAATTGCTACCTTAAGTTGTAATTTTTGCAATTATGTTTGTTACTTCTATTAATAATATCACTGGGGTGGCCTTCCCACTCTCTGAACCTGATTAAGTCAGTATCCTGAGCAAGGGAAGCTTCCAGTTCTCACAGCCAGCACTGGAAGAGCTACCACACTGACTGGGAAGGGTGGGGAGCACGGGAACTGCCCTAGAAATCACAGCAGACTCCCACTGCTGGGAGCGGAAGGGCATTGGTACTTCATGACTAAACGCTCCTGCCTTTTCTACTTTGCCTGTCTTTGGCCGATTTCCAGAACCTGGAAAGGAGTATCTGTGACAATTTTGTTCACAGATACCTCCTTTTCGGGGAGACAATTTCCTGATCTCTTGACTCCTCCATAACTGGAAGTTCTTCTTATTTTTTTCAGATTAAATAATAAATTAAGTTCTTTCTAGTTACTAACTTTTGTAATGTTTTTCAGATATTTCTTATTTAAATTGAAGTGCCATCCTTCTCCTATCCTGCCCACTCATCCCTTTGTGGAGATTTTAAAATCCTCTAAGATTATCCATTGAGTTGCTTTCCTGTGCTCATCAGACCCCAGTTTGGACCGTTCCCTCGGGCACCTTCTGCTGCTATGCCCCCTCTGTCTGACCATGAGAGCCCCTAAGAAGTCTCCTCTTTGTGTACCTCCCATAGTTAGTTTCTCTGCCAGGTTTGGGTGTGGGCAATTAGGATTATACATTCCCATTGTAATGCTATGCTACTGAGAAACTGCAGGGGTTTTAGAAGTTATATTTTTGTCACCTCCTATTTGATGTAAATGGTACTGTCAGGACCTACGAGACGGCTTTCACTTGAAGTTGCCCCACTGGTCTCCTTTCAAAATCATTTCTCCAAACATCTAGAGAGTCGTATGTTCCGCAACACCAACTCTAAAAGACGAGGTTCACAAACAAACAAACAAACAAACAACAACAACAAAATCCAGAAAAATTACAACCTGAATATCATCTTGCTCTGACTCCATGTCCCCACACGGCATCCTGCTCTCTCTTTCCACAGATCAGGGGCGTATACGGTCTGGGAGCAGAGATTCAACTTCCTCTATCTTTCTGCTTTATAGAGATAAGAAAGATATTTTTCCCAAATTTAAAAACTCGGCATTTACCAGTTGCTCTCTTTGGATGATCTCTTCTCTGGATAATGTCATTCTCATGTCTGATGGCCTCATTTGAGACAATTATCTGATGTAAGTTAGAAAAGCACCCCAGTTAGTATATACCTTCCTGATGCACTTGAAACAAGATTTTAAAAATAGAAAAATGTCTTGCATTCCCTGACGAATAAAACACAGCCAGGCGTGAATTGATCATGTTTCAGGGTGAGTTGTTGAGCGGAGATACAAACTGGCAATGTGAATACCGCCAGGTACTGGAGCATCAGTGGCCTCTGATATTTGGGAAACACTTACTGGACTTAGGAAAGAGAAAGGTGAAGAGGAAGGCTCTAGCCTCGTGGCCTCAATCCTTGCTTCACATTAGAATCAGCTAGGGAGGACTTAGAATGTATCACTAGTTATGATTCACGTAGTAGAAATCATTATTTAATTGTTCTGGGGTAAGAACATCCTTTAATTTTATGAGGTAGGCATCGCTTGCTTGAGCCATTCTGGGAGGCATTAGAAAAAACTCCTTTGATTTTATAGATTTATTGTTTGCACTCTCAGGTAGACATTGCATGAAATAATGAAGGTCTTTGACAGCAGAAAGCTGGCAGGACTGCAGTCACGGTGCCTAAGGCCCTGGTGGTTAGAAAGTCCCACCTCTCTACTTCCTGCTGCTAGTCAAAAATTATCATTGTATTCTTTATTAAGGTCATGGTCTCAGGCTAAAACATCCCTGCGCTCTGATAATATGAAAGTTTTGGACTGTGAAAGCAGAGAACCCAAGCATAGTGACCTGCGTGAGTTTCACCTGTTGAAGTTCTTCACCGGGTAACCACTTTTTCTGACATGACATACCCTGCAGTCCCATCTCTAAACAGATATTGGTGTCTGGAGAACAAACTCTCTGAGGCTAAACTAAGGTGTAGATTATTTTGATGAGCATGCCATTAATGAAATACCACAGACTGGGTGGCTGAGACAAAAGTATATTTTCTTACAGTTCTGAGTGTGATATTGTTACATTACAGAATTACAGGCTTATGATTTTGTAACGAAATATTTTATGCGATAAATAGGGGCGTTATTTGTGCCGAACCCTGTAGAGAATGAACCACTCTATAGTATTTCTCTGGCTATTCTTTATGCTGTAAATTAGATTTTGTTAATGTTTTTGACCCAGTGGCCTTGTGTTCTTCTGTAAATATACGAATATAAAACTGTACCAGGCTAACAGGCTGCTTGCAAGTGGAGTAGAATTTCAGATCCCTCACAATATCTGTTTTAACACAATACAAGTACTAAATAAATGTTTGTTCTTACATTGATTTAGTTAGGGATATAGTTTACCTTAAGATGGGAAGTTTACAATCAACAGGAAAACTGGTAATTGCTCTCTTAAAATTCTCCAGGTGCAACTTAATCTCTATAGTTTTTATATATGGAAATTAAATTGTACTGTGTTCTCTTGATTCATTTACAGTTTCAAGCAGAAATAAATTAGGATCAAATACTGTGACTTAAATAAATGAGCAAATACTCTGTCTGAAATTTTTTGATTGTGTTAACAATTGGAATGTTTTTACCAACCTCTGATAAAGTGGATGCGTTCAAAATAACTAACCATGGTAATCATCCTTTTACACAGTTGGTAGAAGTGAATGGTGTTACATTTTAAAAAACAGAACAACATAGCTGAACTGCAATTAATGTGTTTGTTTTTCTTAAAAGAAAGTGAGTGGGGCATAGAAAATATTTTTCTCCATCACTAAAATATGACTTGGTTCATTGCCTCAAAAGCATAATATTGTCAAAACCTATGATGAAAACAAGAATAGTATATATAGCAGATTCACACTATCATACCCACAGTTGAAATATTATTCATTAACTATTGAGAAAATGGGGCAGGCAGTAGAAGAAAACAACTTGGATAGACTATTTCTAAACAAACGTATAGAATAACAAGTACATGGGATTGTGCACTTCTATTTTGAACTTGAACAATTCTGTGGCTAATTCAAAAATTTTTGTTAATGCTCATTTCTAGTCCCTTTTCATGCTTTTATTCTTTCATTATATTCTAGTAGCCAACATCAATACTTCTATATTTTTCAAAATGTGATTTAAAAAATAATTTAGAATAGTTTTGATGCCATCTAATTTTTGACTTAGCGTTAGCTATGAAGATAGCTGCAAATCAACAGCCCTTCCAGGTGACTCTTATGCATGTGAATTTTGAGTCTAGGTCCTCAGTCTTTATGTCTCTGAAATTTCCTCATTATTTTAAAATTCAGGCCTAGTATTTTAATAATGCCCTTAATTGACTTCCACTAAATCCTTTTGGATTGTACTAATAGTACTCATATTGACACTGTGTGAGCACTTGATAGATATTATCTCTCCTAATTATCACACGAGTCCTAGGAAAGATTTATTCCCATTTCCCATAGCAGAAAATGAAATGAGTAGTTAAATAACGTGATGATTCCCTTGCAGCATGTACTTGGAAGAACTCAGGTTTGATAATACCAAAAACAGGCCATCACTCAAACAGTCAGATACTAATTGTAGAGCCTGGCACTTCTCTTCACAAATTCTATTATACCAGTGACCACCAGGATGCCTCTATAATGTCTATTTTAAATCATTTGCTTCTTTGTACCTCAAAGATAGCTTTGCTGAAGAAAGTTATTCAATATTGCCATTATGTAAACAGACTGATCCTACCATTGAAATTTTTTACTCTACCTGAATTTTTATTTGTATTATTACTTACTGATTATTTCATTTAAGCTAGTAATGAGATATTATATTGAAGGGTTGATTTATTAAAATTAATTTGGGTATTCTAAGTCATGGCTTTTAAAAAATGTAAGCACTCTCCCCTGGCTCGTGTAGCTCAGTGGATTGAGTGCGGGCCTGCAAAACATAAGGGTCACTGGTTCAATTCCCAGTCAGGGCCCATGCCTGGGTTGTAGGTCAGGTCCCTAATAGCGGGGCATGAGAGGCAACCACATATTGGTGTTTCGCTCCCTTTCTTTCTCCTTCCCTTCCCTTCTCTCTAAAAATAAAGAAATAAAATCTTTAAAAATGTACAAGCACTTTTGTAATTGTAATATTATGCTTAATTCAAAAATGATAAAATTATCAAAATATACCCAAAATATATATCCGACTCAATAATTCTTTGAGTTCATAAATGACTCATATTTAACTGGCAAAGGTTTCTTTTTTTAATTTTATCATAATCCATTTAAAATTAGCATCTTAAAAAAGTTTTACATCTAGTTTAATTTCTAACATATACTTCTAGTGTTAGTATCTGATTTTCTTTTACATTTTTTATCTGTTCTGCTGCCCAGGAATATCACCATTTTAAGTTAAAACCTGATAAACTCATATTCATTTCAAAAATCAGTGCATTACATTATGGTAAAACAATGAAAGATTGTTCTCTCTCTTTCTCTCTCTCTCTCTCTCCCTCTCTCTCTCTCTCTTTTTAGCATGGCCTTCATTTTTTTCTAAAAGTTCACTCACACATACATATTTCTAATTAAACCAAACCTGGTTCTTGTGCATAAAGATTTGTTGATCTCTATTTCAGAGCAAAACAAACTATTTTTAAAAATTCTATTTTAAAAATACCTCTCAAATTTTACCATGCTATTAAATGTAAAGCATTGCCACATTATATTTTTAAAAGTTATTGCAGAAAAAAGAGACTAATGAAAAAATGTGCGAACGATCACCAACAAGAATGCATTTCTACGAATAAAAAAGTAGATCAGTGCAAAAGATACCTCTTGTTTTCTTGCTAGTATTTGCATTAATTCACATGCCCTTAAGTGTAACGGAATTTGACTTAACTCTTGCGGAGTGGATTAATAACAAAAATAACATCATCACCGTGTTTTTGCATGCTCGCAGGGTGTTGGGAATTTTCATAACTGCTAAAAATACAGTATAGCCCGCCAAACAAAGGGATGCTAAGAACATGGGAGGTCGACAATTTGTGGCTGTGTGCCAGCCGAGCACAGCCACAAGTAGTTCATTTTAGCAGTGGGCACAAACACTTCTTTCATCGCGGAACACTCTGTCACTATCCCCATCTCCTCCGCGCTCCCCCCCAACCCCCATACATGACATTTGCATTGACTTCATCAGCTCCAAATTGCACCATCATGAATACTAGCATGCACTTTGTATTCTTTCCATCGGTAGCCAGGACAGGAGGACTCATGAGCGTGCCGCCAATGTTTTAAACATAGAGTTACCATAAAGATCAATGATCTCTCACAAAAAAACTGAACTACTACTGTCAGTTTAATCAGAGAAGGGACTGTTCTTTCCTAACACAAACCAAACATAAATAGCTACCTATGTTAAAAAGTTTTCACTTTTATACTAAATTGTGGACCCTTTTAAAAGCTATTCCAGTTCTAACTAATATGACTGCTATGCGGACTGTAAGTTTTGTTATAAATGAAATAAATTTATAAATTAAAGCATATTATAAAATAATATAACAAGGTCAGAGTAATTGTGTTGGGCATAAAACTCATATCCTTTAGTTTCAGTATCTGACCCCATGGGTGGCCATGTTTTCGGCAAATTTCACTGGGTTGAAACTTACCACAGTTCCTGGAAACTAATAGAATTCTGGTAAATAATAATTATTTCTTGAGCTTAAGAGTGAATCACCATGCAAAATATACATCTAAATAAGAATTTGAAAGAAGTTATGTAACTATTCACTGCTGATGATTAAAAAATATATAGGCTTGAAATAACTCAAATAATAGAACACTGCATACATGTGCACACTACATATAATGCATATATGCGTATGCATGTATTTATATATGTATATACACACAGACATGTGTACGAATATACATGAAACATTTTTAATTACCCTGGAAATTTTAAAATGTTACTTCCCAGATTTTTTCATTAAAAAATCACAGTGTCACAGAAGTTAAGTCCATCCCTCATCTTTGAAAAATAGATACATGAAATATTTTTAGGAATTGGTTAAGGGAAAAGAAGATAAAACATTTATGTATCATCCGATTTGTTGGAATTCTCTACTTGTAACGTGTAAGAGCTGTGACTGAGAGAAACATCTGCTTTCCTTTTGCAGGTGTGGTGAATGAGTGATTATTGCCACTCACATGTGAGTCAGACTGGGTTATAAAAAGGCCAAAAATTTCCCTGTACTAAAAGTTTCAAAGCACATTTATAATTGAAAACCAATGTTAACAATCGTTTTTGAGGAGTGACTTTGTGGTTTGATCTATGCTTTTAGAAAGGTATTTGTATGTACTGCAAAAGGATCGCCACGAAGTTGATTTCCATCACCATACAGAGTCACAAATATCTTGTGATGAAAACGTATAAAACTGATGCTCTTAGCAACTTTCAGATATGCAATACAGTATTATTAACTGTAGTCAATATGCTTTACATGATACCCCATGCTTATTTCATAACTGGAAGTTTGTACATTTTCAATCCTCTTTACCCATTTTGCCCACCTTCTGACAACCCCTGCCTCTGACAATCACCAACCTATTCTCTCCATCTATGAGTTCAGATTTTTAAAAAAAATATTTCACATATAAATGGGATCACATGGTATTTGTCTTACTCTGTCTGACTTATTTCACTTAACATAATAACCAAAAGTTGCATCCATGTTGTCACAAACTGCAAGCTGTCCGTTTTTATGGGTGAGTAATATTCTAATGTGTGTGTATCCTTAACCACCCATCCACTAATGGATCCTTAGGTTATTTTCATGTCTTGTTTATTATAAATAATGCTGCAACTAACATGGAGATTCATATATCTTTTTGAGTTAGTGTTTTCATTTCTTTTGAATAAATATCCAGACACGGAATGGCTGGCTGCTGTTTCCAAAGTGGTTGTACCAACTTATATTCCTACCAACAGTGTAAAAGTATAATGCCTTTTACACTATTTGGGAACTACAAGTTAAATACATGATCTCAGAGCTTTTAGACGGGATATTCAGGGTTAAAAAACAAAATTAACGCCTTATCAAATGTATCAGCAAATATATTCTCCCATTCTATGGGTTGTCTTTTTTATTTTGTTGATGTTTTCCTTTGTTGTGCAATAACTAGTTTGATGAAGTTCCTTTTTTTTTTTTTAATTTTGTTTCCCTTGCCTGGGGAGATCTATCTGATGAAAAATTTCTTCTAGAGACATCTGAGATTTTGCTGCTTATGTTTTCTTTTAGAATTTTTATGGTTTGAGGTCTAACAGTTAAGTCTTTGGTCCATTTTGAATTTATTTTTGTATGTGGTATAAGAAGGTTGTCTAGTTTCATTTTTCCTCACATATATGACCACTTTTCCCCATACCATTTATTGAATAAACTGTCTTTAGCCCATTGCATGTGCTTGCTTCCTCTGTGAGATATTAATGGACTATAAAGGCATGGGTTTATTTTTGGGCTCTCTATTCTGTTCCTTTGATCTATGCATCTGTTTTTATGCCAGTACCATGCAGTTTTGATTACTATGGCCTTGTAACATAGTTTAATATTAAGTAGCATGATTCCTCAAACTTTGTTCTTCTTTCTCAAGATTATTGTTGTTATGCAGGCCTTTTGTGGTTCCATACAAAGTTTCAAAATGTTTGTTCTAGTTCTGTAAAATGAGTCATTGAAATCTTGATTGGAATTTTGCTGAATCCATTTATTGATAGATTGATTTTGAGAGAGACAGAGGAACACTGATTTGTTGCTCCACTGATTTATGCATTCATTGGCTGATTTTTGCATGTGCATGGACTGAGGATCAAACCCACAAACTTGATGTATTGGAATGACACTCTAACCAAGTGAGCTATGTGCCCAGGGCTTAGACTGTCTTTTTTAACACCAGAACAACAAGGAGCACGGCAATAATAGTTTTCTTACTATGGCTACCAAAAATCAGATTAAAACTTGCAGAAGATTATGGGACAACTTTCCAGTAAAATTTTGAAGTGATAACAGCAAACAAAACAGTAAATGAGTATATTAATTTAGAAATTATTAGTTTATATCTAATTTTAGCTATACTGCTAAACAACACCGAGTTATCTGGAAGGATTTTATTTATTTAGATACATGTAGTCTCAACTCTTTTTCTGCCTGTGTTGAAAATAGACTACAGATGATTACATTTCCATAGACTTCACAACATAAGCTTCTTTTGGTTTGAAATAAGAATGTTAAGGTTGCCAAGGATAAAGTTTATAACTGCTGTTATTTTGGATTATATAGTTATGAAAATCCAAATGTTTTACAAAGTTAAAAAGTATTCTTTTTTTGCTCACTTAAAACTCAAAAATCACTAATGTCATTCTGCCAAAACATGCCAAGAAACCCAGCTTCTTGCCATATGCCTGCATAATCTTAACAAATCACTGCTATTCACGTGCACATTCTCACACACCTACAGAAAAGGGATGTCAAATATTAAAACTATATTTTATGTATTTTATAGGAGCTTGAATTGAGACTATGACCTCATTTGAATGCAGCATGTAACCTATTTCTAGGCTTATTTTTAACCAGTCTTAACAGAATTATGTATGTGTGTTATATTTAGTGCTTCCTGTATTGCCCACTGTAATTTTAACGTATCCTGATAATTTTGAGTGATTTAAGTAATCTAGTAAATACATAATTTATTTTTTAAATTTTATTTCTATGTATAATTTCTTTGTTTATCGGTTAGTAATATGAACAATTATAATGGTGAATAGCATGCAGGAAACATTAAATAAGTATTAGCTATAACAATAATAATAAATTTAATATTTAATAGTAATAGCAATGATTAAAACACATATATAAATAGATCCTTAGACAAAGCCTATAAATTGATGTCTTAAAATAACTAAACTCTTAATAAACTGCTCATCAAATTTTTTTCCTTTGTGGAATTTAGTAGTTCCAACAATCTGTTCTAGAGTCATGATTGTCCAAAATGCTATATTCTCTTTTTCTAGATACCCATTGCGTAGTTTCATATAACACCAGCCTCCAGTTCTAGGCTCTTTCAGACAAGGAATGCAAGAATTGGCATTTCCCTTGAGACATGGAGTAAGAAGGGAATTTCAAATGTGGATGTACTGAACTGTTTAAAGAATATCTAGTTCGTGTCCAAGGATACTTTTAAAATGTTCCCAACAGTCTATCTGCTGGGGGTGAAAAAAGAAGAGAGAGTGGGAAAAGACAGGAGAAAGGAGCTTCTCTTTTTACCTCAATTATCTCCACATTTTATTCCAGGATAAGACTCAAATGCCTGAGGCTGTAAGAGGTTCTTTCCAAGCTGATCTCAGTTCACTCTTCAACTCCAGTATTTTACTGATACTCTAATCCAAATCAGCATTTTAAGATGTGTGTCCTTTCAGATTGTAATTTGCACGGTGCACCTTCATCATTCTACTTTTATCTCTTCTTGCCATTTGTATCCACACTATCTTTTTTAGTGTTTTGTTTTTGTTTTCTCTGTGCATTTTTCATTGTCATTTAGTCCCCTTATACCCCCTCCCCACCTGCAATCCCCACAGTGTTATCATGTCCATGAGTCTTTTTTTCCTTTTTGCTTAATCTCTCAGCCACCTAACCTTCTCCCACATTCACTGTCATCCTGTTCTCTATTTATGAGTCTGTCTCTGTTTTTCTTGTTATAGTGAAATATTTGTCTTTATCTTCTACAGTAAGATAGATAGTGAACTACTTTAGCACTCTTGTATTCCTAGCCCTAGCAAAAGGACTCAGTTTCTTTAATAGATGAATAAATGAGAGAATTATTTTCTCTTTTCTGAAAAATACCAACTGTATGTAATCTACTCAATAGGACTGACAAGTGCCATACATTCCCACTCTAATGAATTCAAGACTTTTCAATGGCTCTCAGCCTTGGATGCATGTATAATCATCTGGAAGCCTTGGAAGAAAATAGTCATGGAGAACTCACTCAAACACGTACATAAAAATATCTGGGAGGAGAGGGCACTGGATATTCATTAGTTTTAAAATCCCCCCAGGTGATTTTAATGAGTAGTCGTGACTGAGAACCACAGGAATAGATGAGCTTGTATCTACCTATAAGGTTACTTTTGCTTGTGTTTTTGAATTAGGTCAAGACATCAATGAGCTGGGTGTTGGTGAAGTTAGTCCACAATGTGGCTAATATGGATTTCCTGAGCACTTTTCCATTATACAATGATGTTAGAAATTTCTCATGAAGTTTACACCCACATCTTATAACCTATTTCTTATGACTGGTTTTGGGCATGTTTTTTTGACATAAATGTCATTTTAATCTTTTTTACAAATTTTTTTCAAGATTTTTTTTCTAGACTTCATTTAAACCAGTCACTTTGTGTTTCTCCTGTGACATAGTCAATTCCAACAATTAATTGTTTATCTAGTCAATTTTCTCACTTGGATTGATTAAAACTCAACTCCCTATAATTTGTGCTGGTCCTTCACAAATAAGAAAAATCTGCCCTTTTCCACCAGTAAGCCTATCAAGTCTTTGAAGATAGTTATTATATTTACTTTTTCAAAGCATACTTCTACATTCCTCTTATAGTATATTAATTTGGCTTTTGCATTAGTCTGTAAAAATTCTAATTAAAGTTAAGTGTTATCCAATTATTTACTATTATAGATGGATGGTGAACTAGCAAACATTAAAATAAATTATGTATATATTATATATAAGATTTTGTCTCATATATATGAATATATATATATATATATATATATATATATATATATATGAACATTCTCCCTTGTTAAAACAAAGTGACCCCTGCCTTCTTACCAAATCTATATTTTTGTTCTTGGTTTTAAGCTTGAACACAGAAGTTCCTTTTATCATGGCCAGATTTTAGGTTATTTTATTTGATAATACTTAACAGAGGTTTCTGAAATCCAGTGTGCTATTGCAGGGGAAAAAATACATTTCTTGAGGAAGCTGGAGACAGAGATATTTTTAGTCACTTGGGCACTATGGTTTCTCCCTCTAGATGAAGATATGGTCTTGCTGATGAATAATTTTGTTCAAGATGTCTATACATTTTCATAACAGAACATTAATAATTTAAGTTTCCCCAAAATTTCAATTAAAGTCCCATGTATAAATTGTCAGTATCATACCACAAATTGTCTTTTTGGAGCCTAACTCGACCCTCCCCTGTTCAGACAGTGTGCCATAGGCAGATCCCTTCCCTTGGTAGGGGCCCTGGCTACATCTATGTGGTCACAAGGGGAAACAAATTTCCATTATGATTTATAGCCTTGAACAATGAAAGTAGGAATGCAGGCTGTGTAGAGGGCATTTATCTGGGTGTATGTGCACAGATGTGCAATTGTATGCTTATTTTGTGTTATTTTAGTAGATGGATATTCCTTTTCTTCTTATTAAACTTGTTAAAAAGCAACATCCAAGTATGAATTATTTTTCCCTGCTCTGGCTGATCTGTGTCATTAACAACCAGAATATCTTTATCAAAAATATTAATAAAAATGTTAAGGAGAATGGGGTCAAAGATAGGGCTGTTTAACCTTCCAACGAAGACAATTCCCAATACCTCCTACCCCAGTTTGAAACAATCTGTTACTCGATATTGATGGGATATAATTTCTTATAAAGTTATAAAACAAAGCAATAATCCACACAATTCACACAAATCTCTCCATTTTTCACACAAATCTCTCCATTTTGCCTTACAGTATGATGAGAGACATTTTCATGTGGCTTGATGAGCTAAAGTATTTATCTGAATACACTGCTGATATATTAAAAAATGCATAGGTTAGTCAATTGAAAATATTGTAAGGTAATGGGAATATAATTGTGACTATTTAGTCAGAAGCAATCATTATAAACTCTTAAATCTCCATGCAGCCTTTGATAATTTCAGTGTCTTGATGAACGATGAAGTAATCATACAAGGAGATGATCACCCTTAATTACTAAACGTCTATTTCTGCAAACCCCAGGATACACCTCCAGTGGCTTGAGTGGGTCCAAGTGGAACAAATTTTCCTAAACGTAAACATCTCAGGTCTACCATGCTCAAAAGACAACAGTGTATGCGCACACCCAAGGAAGAGTACAATGATGCCCCCTAGTCTTATATACAAGTCATTAGGGAGAAATATTAATATCTGAAGAGAAATTCTCAAAAGACTGCATGGAACCAGTTGAGAGTGTTATGACTATGTTAAAATGAACAGTTAGTAAGTGGAGCACAGCATGCTAGGTTGTGAGACGTTGTTCAACAATAGGCCACAGAGACAATGGAATGGAGGAGTTTACTTCTCACAGGTCCTAGAGGAAGAAGACAGCATGCTACGAGGGCAACAAGGGAGGACAAGGCCAAGTGCAGACAGGGAGAGCAGCGGGAACTGGGCCACGTGTCTTTATTAGTATATACAGGTGGAGTGCTTTGGGTCTATGGTCAGATCGGTCAATTCAAACCAAAAGAGAGGATTTTGGTAGGTCCCCCAGGGCTCCTATCGAACAGGTACATGAGGCATGAGGCAGAGGAGACTTGATCACTAGGGCTGTCAGGCAAGGCCTATCAGTACCTTTGTCACTGGGCTGCTATCTAGGGTCTTCTTACACGAGCCAGCTAGTGTCGGTTTGAGGTCCCTGGAGACCACACAGATGGAGCTGAGGCAGTGAAACCATGGAATAGCTTAACTAACTCTCATCAAGGGGGTGTCGGCAAAATGGATGCAGAGCTTTGTTCTCCTTCCATGATTGCATGGAAAGTTCTGCTCTAACATCATAGCTCAGTAAATGCCCTTGAATTGGAACCAGCTATATCTGGAGTTAGTAAACAAGGCTAACTGTGTGTTAGTGTGAATTCATATGGTAAAAATAATGTAAAAGATTGAAAAGTAAAAAAAAAACCCAAAGAGTAATAAATAGCTCATGCCATGTGAAAACTGTGTGAAATTCAAATTTGTGTCCATAAAAATATTTATTGGAACACAGCCGCATTAATCACTCATCGGTTATCTGTGACTGCTTTTGCACTGTAAGAGCCGAGTTTGGTATACATAGAGACGGCACTGCAAAAACGGATCCACTTTTACAATTTTACAGAAAAAACTTGCCAAACCCTGGGCTGCATAAGCACTGCTTTTCTGCTGCTGGGTGAAAGTAATAGAAGGGAAGGGACAGACATTATAAGCAACTCCTAGAAAACAACAAGCATTGTTCTTCGTGTACTATGAAGTCATGATATAGCTGGGCCAAACATTTAGTTCCTATATTGAAAACGTAAAATATATGTGAAGAGAAAACCCAGAAATATTAAGAATATAAAGCTAAGCAAAACACAAAATTAATTGAATTCTAGAAATAGTGTCCCTCTAATCGTTCTGAAAAGTGAAAAACAATGACGACAATTCCATTTGCAACGGTTTGGAAGTTCTAGCTTTAAGCCAAAAGTGGGAATGATTTTCATAAACACAGATCAAACAAGAGATAGTTGACTTCAGGAAAGGGGTAAGGGATGTACAAAAGAAGAGAAGAAAAAAAAAAGGAAAACTCTGTGATATATTGACTGATAGAGCCTACAAGAGGAAGAAATTGAATTAACTAATAAATGATACCTACTACAATGCTACCTTAAATGTAGCATTGTTTGTGGGCCTTTTCCCAGCAACTCACCTTACCTCATGCTTCCCCACTGCCATCCTAGAGCCAGCATAATTGCCTCCTATTTCATTCCACAGTATTTATCATGAGCCTCTTTTATAACCCTTTTCAATATGTCATCTTGACTTTTAACACTTACATTTGCAATAGTTAGCTTTTACTGTTATTTTTTATTCTGTTAAAAAAATGATACTGC
>PVKM010013757.1:12500-29857 GCA_004027735.1 Carollia perspicillata | reverse complement strand
CTAAGCTCCACACACCCCACATTATCAAATGCCCGTTTGCTTCATGTTTTGTCTGGTCTGTCAGCACCATTTACTGCTGAGCAGGTCCCTTATCTTTATTGATCACTTAATTTATCTTTTCTTAACTTCCCTTGCACCGTCTGGTGCCGTGTGTCCGTCTGTTGAGGCTGTCATGACTGGTTTGCTCTTGAAATAATAGGGGCAGCAGGTGGTGTGACTAAGTCGACCCTTCGCAGAATGGGGGACCATTCCCAGTCCCTGTCTCAACCTGCCAGTGTGTCTACACCCTCCCAGCTGTTCCACATTAAAGCAGTCAACTGTGACTTTACAGTCCCAGTTTTACACAACTGTTTTACAAACTGGGAAGAAGCTCTTTTGTCGCAAATCCTTTGTCAGGAAGTAGAATGGGGGAGAGAAAGCCAGTTTCAGACTTGGTGCATTTTAATGACTATGCAGATAGATGCATACTTCTTTGCTTTGGTAAAGGGGGTGTGGGTGGGAGCAGGAGACTGGCTGGCAGGGGAGTGAGCAGGCCGACTTCTTGCTCTTGGGGCAATTTAGTAAGAGGAGCAACTGCTCTTTCGACCCTAGTTTTGGCTTCAAACAGAGCTTCGTGCGGTTCTCTGCTCCACGAAAGCCTTCATTCCTCTTGTAAAGTGAAAATAAGGGCAGGATCTAGAGCCCTGTGTCCTGGGGTCAGTACTCTGGGGGAAAGTATTGTGCAGTTGAGAATACAGCAAGAAAAATGATGCCTTTGGCATCATTTCAAAAAATCAAAAGCCAAGTGTGTTTAAGATTTGGGGCTTGTAATCACACATGAGAAGAAATGGAACGAAGTGAAAACATCACAGAGTTTTGAGTCAGACAGATTCAGGCTTCGAAACTAAGTAATTGCTGTTAACAATATGGTATATTAAAATTCCTATTTCATAGGACATTTACTCTATTAATCAGAGTGGATTAATCAAAATATTTAAACAATTAAAGTCTACGTGGCTCTCACTACACACAAACCCAAGCCCCTGAATTTTGGTTATGAGCTAAAAGACAAGAGGAAAATGACTAACCTTAACATTGTGGAACGAGTACATGAGACTAAAGGTCAGAAAACCTTTCATTCTTTCTTTTTAATACTAATAAGCTGAGTGAGTTTAGGTATATCCCTTAAGCAAGGTGAGCTTAGTTAGTAAACCGTATTAAGTGTAGTTTGTCTCTGAGGTGTATAAGTCGGGGAAGTAATTGGGGAGGGTGGCAAGGAGAGTGGGAGTATTGTCTCTTTTTCTGCTTATACAATAGGTCTGAAGAATGGCAATTTCTCCTTTCTTCTAGGTGTTAGAATGGCACTGTTAGCCCTTTCTCTAAGGTGGGAGAAGTATGGAGCCTGACTCCTCGGAACCACCCCTCTCTCCTGGGTCGTGGCGGGTATGAAGGGCTGCAGTTTCCACACGGCCTGTTCTTCTCTTTTTCCAGTTGGCTGCATTAGAGGTCACAGGTACAGTGTTCTCCTTCTAGCTCTCAGCTGTGTTTTCATCCACGTGGTGAGCAAATATGCGTTAGAACCCATGTCTTGTCTTGTAAAGTGGACATACTTATGTGACCTACTGACCAAATTGTTTAGAACTGATTCATGATAAGTAATGCAGACAGATATTAAATATTTAGATATCTGTCAATTCAACCTAGACTATATAAATTAATAAGCAGGAAGCAAACATTTTTCACACTAAAAACTCTATTGATATAGTGAAGAGGAATATGTATGGCATTAAATGTTTATATTGGAAAGCAAGTATGTCCTTTCATCAATAATCTAAGTATCCATCTTATACAACTAAAAAAGTAATATCAAATTAAAACCAAATAAAGCAAAGGGAAGGACATAATAAAGATAAAAGCAGAAGACAATAAAACTAAAAACAAAATAATTGAGAAATTACTTTCAATGAAGGTAAAAGTGGTTCTTTGAAAAGATCAATAAAGTTGGTATTTCTAGCCACACTGATCATGAAAAAGAGAGGGAAGACACAAATTACCAATATTAGAAGTGGAAGAGAAAACATTAATATATGAGGTCTGTCCAGAAAAATTCAAGCCATTGTTAATATAATGAGAATAGTTTGCATGACATTGATGTAACCTGGCAGCCAAGGGGATTGGACTGGAATGCACATGTGTGAATAATGACAACTTCACTGTACTACTCAGTGGGGGTGGTAGGCACCTCTGAGTGAGCACATGTACTGTGTGGCCGTTGCATTCAAAACGACTGAGCAGGTGACAAATTTGCATTAAAATTTTGCATTAAGCCTGAACATTCCTCTGCAGGAACTATTTGGATGATCAATAATCCCTTAATATTGGGCAACTGGTGGTTGGCAGTTTCATCATGGCAATGTGCCCGCTGATGCATCACATCTCATGCAGAGTTTTTTGGCAAAACATTGAATCACCCAGGTGACTCAGCCCCTCTACAACCCAGATTTGCTACCCTGTGACTTCTGGCTTCCCAAAACTGAAATCATTTTTGAAAAGGAGGAGATTACAGACCCTTGATAAGATTCAGGAAAATACAACAGGGCAACCAGACTTCATATACCGTATAGAAATTAAAAGGATAATAAGATGTTAATATAAACATCTTGTGCCAAAAATTTTCACAGCTTGGATGAAATGGGCAAATCCTTTGAAAGACACAAACTACTCAAGAAGAAATAGATGACCTGAAATGCTCTTTATTAAAGCAATTGAATTTATTTTCAAAAATTTTCCCACAAATAATCATCAGGCCTAAATGGGCTCACTGGTGATTTCTACTAGATATTTAAGAAAGGAATATCCTAATTTCATATAAACTTTTATATAAGATAGAAGAGGAGAAAGCACTGTCCCAGTCATTTTAGGAGGTCGGCATTACCCTGATAGCAAATCCAGAGGAAGACATCATTGGAGAAGGAAACAACAAACGAATATCCCTCAGGACACAAAAATTCTTAACGAAACTTCATTAGAATCCATCAGTGTATAAAAATTATACATCATGTGCAAATAGAGTTTATCCCCCAAAAAGCAAGCTTGATTCAACATTTGAAAGTTAATCAATCTAATCAATCAGGTCAATGAACTACAAACAAAACACCCTATGGTCATATTAATTGATGCAAACAAAAGAACCTTTCACAAAATCCAGCAACTATTTGTGATGACATATTCAGCAAGGTAGGAATAGAAGGGCACGTCCTCTACTTTATAAAGGCGATCTGTAACCATCTATTGAAAAACTAAAGTTAAGATTATATGAAATTTTTGAAAAGGCAAAACTACAGAAACAGGGTCAGGGTTGCCAGGGGCTAGAATGAGGTAAGATTTGGGGGATAACTGGAATATTTTATATCTTGATAGGTTATTGTTTACACGACTGCATATATAGTAAAACTCACTGAACTGCACATCTAAAACAAGTGAATTTTATTCTATATAAATTGTATCCCAACAAATCTGACTTATTTTTTTAAAAGTGTTATGACTAATGCCTCCCATAAAAGCTTTGAAACAAAACTAATGTACAAGCGAGGTAAGTCCACCTCTTAAGGAACAAGTATACTTATGCATTTATACTGTTACAGAGAACACAAAAACATGAAGTTTTCCAATGTGACATGAAAATAGCCCAAAACTGATAGGTCAACTTCACAAAGATAGCAATTAAGGAAAACTCCAGAATTGTGATTAGAGATATAGATATATCACATAAAATATTAGCAAACCTATTTGAATAATATTTTATTTTATTTTTTAATTTCTTTTATAGATTCTAGAGAGAGGGGAAGGGAAAGAGAAAGGGGGGAAGAGAAACACTGATGTGAAAGAAACATCGCTTAATTTCATCTTGCATGTGCCCCGACCGGGAATAGAACTGGCAACCTTTAGGTTTGCAGGATGATGCCCAACCAACTGAGCCACACTGGCCAGGACTAAGCAATATTTTAAAAGAATAATATACCTTAGCCAAATACAGTTTATTATAAAATTTCAATAACATTTCAACATAAGATAATCAATGTATTTACATGTATTCCTGATTTTGAAAAATAAAAACTCAATAAACAAAAAGTAATAATGTAACTATTAGGCAACTAAAATAGAACGTTATGAGGAATTATTTGAAATTATCAGCTGGAATGCCAGAAGGAGTGCATATAAAGTCATAAAAGTACAGATAAAATTATAATTATCAATAATTATGTAATTGTCCAGTTGGAAAACCCAGGAAAATAAATGCAAAGAAGCCCTGTCATATGCTGCCTCAAGGATGAAACTTCTAGAGCATTATATTAAGTGAAATAAGCCAATTACAAAGAGATGAATGCTGCCTCATTCTTCCGTGAGATATCTAAAGTAGTCAAACCCACAGCAAGAGAAAGTAGACTGTGGTTAGCAGGGCCTAGAGGGAGGAGGGAATGAGAAGTTGCTCAGTGGGTACAGAGTTTTGATTTTGCCAGGTGAAAAAGTTCTAGAGATCTGTTGCACAACAATGTCAATATAGTTAACACTTCTGTATTGTACACTTAAAAATGGCTTAAGATAGTAAATTTTATGTTATATGTTTTTACCACAATAAAAAAAACACCTTGGGACTGCCCTGGTTAGTATAGCTCGGTGAATTGAGCACTGGCCTGGGAACCAAGAGATCTCCAGTTCAACTCCCATTCAGGGCATGTGTGCAGGTTGCGGGCCAGGTCATGTGGGGGCACGTGGGAGGCAACCAATTGATGTATCTCTCATACATTGGTTGATGTTTCTCTCCCTCTTTCTCCTTCCTTTCCCCTCTCTCTTAAAGCAAATAAATAAAGTATTGTAAAAATACTATTGTGAGCAATTAGAATGTTTGTCTTTTTAAAATAATAGTCTATGACGAGAATGCTGCAAAAAATTAGCAACCAGTTGGAAAATACAATGGAAAAACAGGAGTCAGTAATAATGACAAAAACAACAATATAATATCTTTGATAAATCAAAACTTGCAGAACCTAAATAAAATAGCCATAAAACTTTACTGAAGAACTAAAACAAATACATAAATGATGAGACCTAGCATGTCCTTCAGTGATAGGCTGATTATTATAAAGCTGTAAATTCTTCTCAGATTAATCTAGAAGTGTAATGACATGTCAGTACAAATTCTAAATTAAAAAAATAAAATTCCAGTTGTATAGTTTAAAACTCAAATACAATTTTAAGTACATCCAGAACATTATGATCTGAGAACAATCTAGCATACTTTGGAAAAGTATTGTATTTAATCAGTGTGAAGGACACAGTGTGTGTTATACTAGATATTAGATATCAGAGCATATTATAAAACTACAGTAAACAAAACAGTGTAGCACTTTGTACTTGCACTTTCAGAAAAAACAGAACATTTTTCTGAATTAGAAGGTCAGAAACATACTGAAGTATATAATGAATTTAATATTTGACAAAGGTGACTTTTCAAAATAGTAAGGAAAATGTCTCAGATCCATTATTCAATAAATGAAGCTAGGACAATTAGCTCATCATTTGGTAAAAAAGTTATTTCTTTATTCCTTGTGATATATACAAATAAATTCCAAATGCTTTAATTATTTAAGTGTAAAAGGTAAGTATTCAAATAATCATAGAATGGAAAGGGACTTTATGAGGTTGACTTCTTATGCAGATCTACAAAGAGAAGTTGACAGATTAAAATACATAAAGTTAAAACTTCAATGAGAAAAATTATAAACATCATTAAAAGAAGGAAATGACATGGGAAGACACATTTGAAATATGGTAGATCACCAAAAGAAAAAGAAAAACAAACTTCTTGCAAATGAATGAGATGAGCATTTAGTTAAAAATATAATCCAAAGACATAATGACAAATCCATAATATAATTCATAGAAAGAAAAAATATACATAAGAAAAGATTCAATTTCACTAGTAATCAAATGCAACCTAAAATTGGAAATTAAAAAAAAATTTTAATGGGTTTAGGGCACTGTCCGTCTTGGAGACCCAATAGTCTCTTTACAAGCAGGTAACAATGTAGAAATTCCACTGGGTCTCTAGTGTAAGAACGTCTTTCCAATCAAGCTCTACTGGCAATCTGTGACTAATTCTCCAGTCGGAAATTAGAGGGGAAAGGATATGATTGGCCACAGCAAACCTCAACATGAAGGTCCTTCCAGGCTTCAAAGTCTAAGATTCTTCTACCAGGACTTTATTTAAAACAAACTAACAATGCTCAGGTTGGTTGGTTGCCAGGGTCAGTGCAGAGAAGTCTCCTGCCCCTAGTCCTTTTCCACAATCCCTTCGGCTCATCAGTGATTACAGATACCTACTCTCTCTGTAGCCCCTCCTCAGCATCGCAGTAGGGAAGATGAGCACGGGGAGTGTGCTCCCAAAGGGGGCATATTACAGCTTATCTTATAATAAGAACTGCTCTTCAAAATGATCTTTCCAAAGCCAGTAAGATCCAGAATTATCAGGCAAGATTCAGCTGTGTTTTCTTCCTTAGGTAACAAAGTGGTGACAGAAATGTTAGAAAGATTTTGTACATAAACAACAGTCAAAGTAAATAGCCTTTTTTCCCTTAAATTTCAGTGAATTAAGCATTAATTTTACCCAAACACCAAATTCCTCAAAGTTTTTATTCCTCAAAAGGAATCGAGGTTTCCACCATCCATTTGGAACTGTTTTCCAAAAAAGATACATCATCCATTCCCAATTGTCTGCACGATGGTCACAGGCAATGAGATACTGCAATAACCTTGGTTTTGATATGCCTGTTTCCACCCTTTTCTCATAGACTTTTTACTTAACATTTTTCTGTATTTACTTACTGTATATACTTATTTATAGTTTTTTTTGGTCAAGATAATAGATGTAGCATTAATTTCCTCTGGTTTGTTGATATTTTCAAGTAGTGGGATGCAGGACTTCCATAGCATTCCTTATTTCCAGGCTTTTTCTCTGCTAAAATGTGAAGGCCAGGACCTTAACAGATAATGATCTACATGATTTCGTTTCGAAACTAATAGTTTAAGACACAACCATCTATAAAGAACTTCTTTCAAGAATTCCCCACACCCCCGGAAAAGGTCCGACGTTCCCGAAAAACCTCCGTAGGTCTACTCATTATGAAATGGGAGCCATGTAACTTATCCCATTTCTTTTTGGTTTAAGCCAAATAACTGTCCCTGCTCCATAGTGACTTAACCCTTCCTCTATATGATTTCTTAACCTCTCATTTTGTGTCTTGCAACTTTACTTAAACTGCCTCAGAACTTCTATGAAAGTTAGTAGGTATAAAGCACTCAAAAGTAAACAAATTAATTAATAATGGCAGTTTAAGAATAGATTCTATTAGATCCTTCCTCTCCTTTCTGTATTATTTTGTTTAATTACTTAGATCTTGATGTCTTTCAAGAGCCTGGATTTATATATTTTAATGAAATCCATATAGTGATATAATCAGGTAGATACAGTTATTAAGATAAAATTGGGTGTTATTTATTCTTTCCCCCTGAATGAAATCAGAAACGACTTCTTAGGTTTCCCCCCAAAAAATTTTAGAACAAAAATAAAAAAATTACAAGCAACTGAAGCCAGGTAGTGGGTAATAACATTCCCCAAGAAAATACTAGTGTGAAAATGTGAAATATGTCTTCATATTTATAATAACAAAAATTTAAAACAGTACACAAGACAAAATGTTGGCACACTCCAAATAACAAGCAACATGTTTTTATAAAGATGGCATCAACAATTTTAACCAATAGCCACACGCTGGGGCTCAGGGTTACCCCGGAAGACAAGGGTCATCAAAGATGACCACATTTCCAATATCTCTTGGTCCTGCATCAGTAATAGAACAATGTGAGCAAGAAGTTGAAATGCCTGCCATCACACTCTGGAAGTTGGGCTTTTCTAAACATCTTCAGTTAAAAGTCCTCCAGTTGGTGTTATTTACCATGGTCAGGTGACCAAAACGTGGGGTTTGTCACCTCAGGGACCCAAAGGTGTAAATCAGAGAGAAGATGCGGGTGAACGGATTTGCTGGTTGTTTGAGACCCTGATGGACATTTGTCCACCTCACAAAAGCCTCCATACAATTGGGCTCAATTTGTCACAACTGACAGTTTTGCTCTA
Organism: Carollia perspicillata; assembly: GCA_004027735.1. Taxonomy (NCBI): domain Eukaryota; kingdom Metazoa; phylum Chordata; class Mammalia; order Chiroptera; family Phyllostomidae; genus Carollia; species Carollia perspicillata. The sequence goes on along the minus strand of PVKM010013757.1, from coordinate 21,684 downwards.
AAGAGGCCCCGATTTAGAGTGGCACAGATGTTATAGTTTTTCTCCTTTCTCAGTGTGGATCGCAGGGACAAAATTCACCCAGCAGAGTTAATAATTCCAAACAACCGCATGAACCCAAACACCTTTTCAGTACCAAAAGATACCTTTTTCTGTCTCTTTGTCCCTGTCTCTCTAATGTTCTGATCAGTTTCCTCCGCAGGAGAGAGGCAGCCCCTCAGCCACCGCCAGACCCAACCAGCTGGAGATCTACAGGGACATAGTCATCCCATGAACCACCAGAAAGGCTCTGCAAACGACAAACGGTGGGACCGTCCCTGCAGCAATCTATGACATTCTAGAAGGCAGAGCCCAGCCGCATCCATTGCTGTATCCCCCCACAGCGCCCGACTTGGTTGATCTCCCAACAGTCCCTCCACAAACGTTACATGGAACGACAGAGGAACTGGACAGGTCACCGTAAATGCCAATAAACCCTTTTCAATCAAGTCTCCCTAACATGAGTCTCAGAGAGAGCCCAATTTGTAATCAGAGAGCTGCAGCGGGGCCATACGAAGGTGCAATTGCAACGGATTCTTGTGGCAAAAGCCACCAAACTCTTGTGCTTTTTGATTGCTCCCTGAAAAATGACTGAAGAAAGCAAAAATTGTTGTGCAGGCACCTTGCAGGGAGTATGGTTTCTATATAATTGTCTTAAGAGTAATTGAAGCTGTCCTTGAACAACTCACAAATTATCTCCTGACAACTCGAAATAATAGTCCCTTTTGTTAAAAGGAGAAAGCTTGTGGAGACCAAAGGTTAAACAGGTCTTTTCATCATGATAAATCACTGGTTAATGAGGTTACTATTGTTGGCTGTTATAGCCATTCCCTTTAATGCCATTACCTCCTAGTTGTAAAGCTGACACTACTAATGGTCTGCATTCTTTGAACTTTTCCACAATATTGACTGGCTTTTCTGAGCAGATGTTCCCTTGGATGTGAGTGCAAGAGGGACTGCAATTCTTAGTCATGGAAAAACCTTCAGGAAAGCTTAGGGAAACTAGACGGTCTAGGCATTTGCAGCGAGGCAGGAAGAGGTAGTTTAAAAACAAGAACATAAGCTTTCATTCTGTGACACAACATCAATTTGCTCTAAGTACCCGAGGTGATACAATGTGGCAACCAGCCCTGGAGCACTGAATGAATGGTTAATAATTAGAAATAAAGTGATAAGTGCCATTAGTATTTGGATTACTCCTTATGCATTAAATAGCATACATCATCTCACTTGATCCTTACAAAAGCTAAATTCCACATATTATTACCCCTTGTAGATGGGGAGACTGAGAACCTGTGGAGAAATCCTGCAGATGTTACCAGGGGTGTCAAACTCATTTTCACCGGGGGCCACATCAGCCTTGAGGTTGCCTTCAAAGGGCTGAATGTAACTTTAGGACTGTATAAATGTAGCTACTCCTTAACTAGGGGCAAGGAGCTCGGCGCTGCCACCAGGTAGAAACAGAGTGCCAGGCCAGATGAAACAAGGTGGAGGGCCAGATTCGGCCCTCGGGCCTTGTGGTTGCCACCTGTGTGTTAGACAATGAGGAGATGCTGACTCCAAACCTCGTGCTCTTTCATACAGTCACTGCCACCAGGGGAAGAAATGAACTAATTCTGCATCAGACTCTGTAGTAGGGATCGATAGCCACAGATATTTCCTGTACAAATGGCAATTCTACAACAGAGCAGTTCTTCATTTGTACTTGATGACTGCACAGAAATAGAACTACATCCGCTCACAATAGAAAGATTTTAGAGATCCGTTTCATAGGGAACCGAGGCCCAGAGGCAGGTGACTTAGCCACACTCCAAACCAGATAATGAATAAATTATCATCAATGTCGTATGTGCAGTTCTTAGGGCAGAATGGCATCCAGGGCACATTACAATTTTTAAATCACAAAATCTCTCTTCCCTTATTTTTGTTGCTATAGTGTTGTTTTCATTTTGTTTATGTTGATCAAAAGTAAAAAGTTGAAGTAACAATCCAGATATATAGTTAATATAAAATCAGATGCGCGCGATGCCTTCCAAAGATACACAGTTAGCATTGTGTAGGGAGGACATTCAGGTGTTTTGTCGTGAATTATACATCCCGTTCAGTCTCTGATGTCTACTACCTTTGTGAAGAGGATGACAAGGGGACAATTCAGTTGCAGTCATGAGAGAGCTAATGGGCATTCAATAAATACAAACTGAATTAAACTGAAAAACATGTATAAATTTATACTGTACTTGTTTCATGAAATCTGAGGCATTGAAATAGTTTAAATGTTTCACTTTTTGAGGTGTTGAGAAATAACTTTCCTAATATGGAAATGAACCTAGAATCATTCCCCAATGTTTGCTAAACTTTTCCCTCACAGTAAGTTATTGCCCAGACAGCTTCAGCCAGTCCTTGCTATTTCAATCTTGAGTCCAGCCAACACAGTTAGTGTTTATGTCACTTTTGGGAAAACATCGACGAATTCCAAAGAGAAAAGAGAAAAGGAAATGTGAAAAAGAGGGAGAAGCAAGAGAAAAGTTTATATCCAGCATACTGGACACTCTCTAAAGGGCAGCGACTATAATTTTATTTACTTTTCTACTTGGGAGATAGAAGCCATCCGATGCATGTTTATTGGATAAATACATAAAAATACCAATTCATGAACGAAAACTTCACAGTACCCCCCGTCATCAACGGTCTGAGTGCGTTGGCCTGCCCTCTTCAAAGCCGGTTCCCATCGGACACTTCGACTGTTATTATGATGTCCATGGGTCAGCGAAGTGGGGAATCATTTTGTCTGTTTCAACAGATGAGGAAATAGATCCACCGAGCAGGCAGCAGCAAACAGCTAGAAAGGAAATACTGATTTCAAAAGGACATCACCATTTTCTAAAAATTGCAACAGGGAGACCGTCCACATAACATTGATAACATTGATGCAAGAAGAGGCAGTCTTGCTTGTGTGTGTCGGTGTGAAAAGGCAAGAGATTGCCATCCTTGGAAAAAAGAGCCAACTTCTTCCCTTTTGCACAACAAAGGATAAAACCTGGTATCGAATCATTACACGTTAATCTCCCGAGTGCTTTGCTCTGATCACCGAAGACTCTGAAATAGAGGGAAGACTCAGGATGTCTAGAATCTCATATCAAAGCCCTAATAATTAGCCGTTTGTCACTTTTGTTTTGAGGTTCCACACAACCCTGGATCCACAGGGGGGATTAGGCAAATGTTAACTAGTAGGGCTTGATTTCCAAACCAAAGCTCAAACCAGGCCTATTCAATATTCAAATGAATTCTGAAAAAAAGTCAGGAACGCTTCAGGATGTTTTGAAATATATGGATATTAAGTCTTGTGTTGGTAAAATAAAAATTCTGCTTAATTTCATTTTCACCACATTCTGCTATTATAGAGAGTCTAAATTGGAAATTAAACCTACTCTCTCACTTTTAGGGTTTATAGGGCCTCAATTATTAAATTAACTTGGCTAGGTGTTTCCAAGAACCTGGGGACAGGTCAGTAGAAAGAGGCATAAAGAGAGGATGACAATTTACATTTCACTTGAACTCACAGCATTCTTGTATTTGCTATCTTTGGCTGGTATAGTTTCTGCCATTTCAGATGAGGAAAATGAGGTTCTGAGAAGGAAATGAGAGACTAGCACATACACTTGCTTCCGTGATTGTGGAACTTGTCCTATTGGCAGCTCAGTTTAGTGGTCAGCAGTATGGGGTTACAGGGTCTGCAGTGTTTTAATCATGTGATAGCGTGGATGAGCCAGGTAGCTTAAACTGTAACTCCAGGGGTGGTCAGCTCACAGGCTGTGAAATATACACTATCCAGGACTGGTCAACTTAGCGCTATCTCAGAAATCATACGAGGTCTCTCTGGGAAAAGTCCAGCTACTGTTAATATAATGAGAATGGGTCGCACAACATCGATGTAACCTTGCATCCAAGAAGAGTGGACTGGAATGAGCATGGGTGAAAAATGACGACTTCACTGTACTAATCACTGGGGGCAGTAGACGCTGTTGAGTGAGCATGTGTACTGTGTGGCCATCACATTCAAAATGACTGAGTGAGTAGAGCAAGGAATCCGCATCAAATTTTGTGTTAAGCTTGAACATTTTTTTTTTACCTTCAACTTCTGAATGGAAGGAATTCAGGGAATCTTAGACTAAAGTTTGGGATTAAAGCATCATCTCTGTTCCTGACCTTGGGCTGTCCAGGTAGGATAATTTGGCTCCTGTCTTCTTCCCTGGGACTTTGTAACTTGGCTGCTGGGATGAGTGTTCTCAACAGACATACCAAACCCAGGGGTAGGACCCTGCTCTTGAAACACAGAGCATTTCACAGTGCGTGAGGTCCCACTACGATAGTATGTTCTCCATCGGTTTGCCTAAGACAGTCTAGATTTATGTCTATTGACTCAGTGTAATTATTAATAGCCTTCCCTTTCACTTTTAAAAGTGTCCTAATTTGCATAAGGGATTATCTGGTCCCTCTACCAAAGACAGAAGATAACCTCTTCTTCAAGGGCGTATTCCAAGCACTTGGCAAGGGGCTTGGCAGGGAGAGGGGGTTCAGCAAGTGTTTGCTGAAAGGATGAATGATTACTCATTTGATCTCTCATTTACATGAGAGAATCTGTCACAATGTGTCACCTGGGACCAGTCTTCCTTGATATTACTATTGCTGATCTGATTTGTAAACACCACTTGCCTTGATTTAAAATACATTCTTACATTTTTCTGTAGCCATTTAAATTAGGCAATCAGTTGAACAATTTAAATGCAATTAAATCCACGAAACAAAGTGATAAGAGATTCCAAAACAAAATTTCATTTTCAGTTTTTAGAATATCTTAGCAAAACAACTCATTATTTTAAGAACTGGTAAATAAAGGAAAAGAATTAAGCTTGATCCTGTCTTTCTTCCAGGACTGACTGTATCTACCTTAAGCCATCAGTTGCTCAGGTGAAGTCTGTCTTTGTAAAAGCACATCAGCCAATAAGTGAAGACCGAATGAAGATATGTTTAGAAAATCAACACTTTGCAAACCCTAAGGACATAACAAGTTTAGAACAGTGGTTTCAACTGAAGAAGTTCTGTTTGTTAGAGGACATCTGGAATTTTCTGGAGACAATTCCCAGTCACGACTAGGAAGGGGTGTTATAGCATCTATCAAGTGGAGGCAGGGATGCTGTTAAACATTTGAAAATGTACAAGACCATCTCTCACAACCAAGAATTATCTTGCTCGACATGTCAACAGCCTTGAGGATGACCTTGATCTAGTGATCACTGATGGTAGCAAACATCACAAAAACGGAGCCAGGCAGACTGTGTGCCTGCTGATGTAAGTATACTGCACCTCCAAGGAAGCAGTCATGCCAGGAAATCCATCCTGAGCCTGTTCAAATCTCTAGTTCATTGGCCTCTCAACTCTAGGGCGCATTCAAATCACCAGATAGGCTAGATAAAACAGATTGCTGGGACCCCCAATCAAAGTTTCTGATTTGATAGGTCTGGGTGGGGCCCCCAAATTTGTATTTACATCAAGTTTCCAGGTGTTGATGTTGCCAGCTCAAGACCACACTCTGAGATATGATGCCAATTCAAAAGAAATTCAGAAGACAGAGGAATATGTTAATTCATTATTGCATTCACCAATTATACTCTGTTGTACTATTGGAGTTCATTATATTATTCTCTCTACTTTTGTTTATGTTTCAAATGTTTCATGATTAAAAAATGAAATTTAATACATGGAAAGCAGTTTAAATTATACTGTTCAGAGAAAAAAAACATAATCACAGATGGAAAAAAAGCTAAGGGAAAAAGTCCAGGATGGTAATTTCTGATATCTCTTGGTCGTAGAACTATGGCAATTTTAAAATACTCTTTGCTTTTCTGTTTTTTGATATGTAAGATGCCCTTTTTCATCTGAAGAAAGCTACAGAAATTGCTCTGTGTTCAGCCTGGTGAACTGCACTTGTAAGGGTCTACATCTGGGTCTCTCCTCTCAGTGTCCTGCCTCTCCTAGCAGAGGGTCTTTCCCAGACAGTCCTTCGCAAGCCATGGAACCCGCTCTAAGAATCAGGCAGTCCTGAGCTATATCCACAAAATGATACAAAGCGACTATCACAGCAGGCACATGAGAAGTCTAAGATAGTGCCAGTGGGGTCGAATGTTAAGTGAATTCAATAAACAGGCAATTAGACAAAAGTGGCTCGAATGCTGTGCCAGTCTACAGAAGCAAACCAAAATCTAAGCCTGTAAATGCCTCAGAGTTAAAATATTAAAACCAATCGGAAACAGCCATCTCAGCTTTAAGCTACAACCAATCAAATAATTTCCTTAAGTGACACCTGCTTCTTCCTTATAAAAGCCTTTCTCCTAGCTGCTGTTGGCAGAGAACGCCTAACCACTTCAAGTTTAGTGATGCCCAATTTGAATGGATTTTTGCTCAAATAAACTCTTAAAAGTTTTAATATGCCTCAGTTTATCTTTTAACAGGAGGGAAAGACCATGTTCAGGGCAGGCTGCATGGAGGAGGAGGGGGCATTTGAATCAGAACATGAAGACAATGCAGAAGATTCGGACAGGTGGAAAGAAGTAGCTAAGGCAGATGAATGAACCCACAACTGGTGACAGAAGCTGCATGGGCAAGGTCAAAGGCATGGAATCCAGTGAGCTCATAGCCTGCTGGGCAGGAGCTCAGGGGCTTGGGAAGCTTGATGGAGACCCAGGAGGTTGACTGGGGACACTTTTTGAAGGGTGGCAAGTACTCACCACAGCTTGTGTGTTTTGCTTTTTCAAAGGACTTGCGTTGTTCTGGAAGGCTCCCCTATATCATCACCCTGTGTAGATCTGGTTAATGCAGACTCTTTTCTTTCTCCTTGACACTGGAGATTATACCCCTCAACCCCCAGTATGGACCATCCTCTTCTCAAATAGGTGAGTATAGTAGCTTCATTTCCAGGAAGCCAGATGCTGCAACACTGCCCACAAATGCACAGGGCCCCAAGTTGAAGGATGGAGTACAGAGCTTGCAAGGCCAGATGCCTTGCATCAAACTCTCCCCAGCCTGCAGGCATTCCCGACCAAGGCCCCACCAGCTGCGAGCCTCTTCCACCGAGGAGCGAGGCTGCACAGTCTCCTCTCATTTATTGGGTTTCCAAGTGAAAGAAGTAAAATTTGTTAAAAATGCTCATTTCATGGACCCTGATTAGCATAAAATTGCTCCTTTGTCTCTGCTGCAAGGGAGGACAATGGTACAGTGACTCCTGGCTGGGGAGAGTGTCCTCTCCCTTCCTCCACACAGCTCAGCAAGGCACAGCACACAAAGACCCCAGGGAGCCCGGATCTGCCAAACTCCCAGCTGGATATGCTAAGAGGGGGGCCCTCTGACCCAAACTCCTTCATCTTTGGGTGAAAGTATAGAACAGGATGGGACAGAAAATACTCCTCCCCAAAGTGTGGTTTCTGCATTCCTTCAGGAGTGGGTCAGAGTATCAGACACTTCATTCACTCATTTATTCTTTTGCTATTTCACAGTGGCTGCTGTGCCCCCGCCCAAACCCCTGGCAGCTGAGAGATGAGAAACAGCAAACTGCATCCTTGTTTTCTCCAAGAAGAATTTAGAAAAATTCACCAGCCCTCTAATGCTGATGAATTACATATATTCGATCAGCATTACATATAATGTTGATCAAAGTACATATATTTAATTCTAAAATGCATTATTTTCTCCATTTTAATCTCTCTCAACGGGGATAAATCCTGTAATTAATAGCACCCTAACGTTATAAATGTCAGAAATTTTCTTTCTTGGTGGCACATAAAATAATGCTATCTCTAATCATTGAGAGTGACGTGGATTGGGTGAACATTTTACAGTGAAAGTCAAGGACAGAATATTTGAAACTGACAAACAAACAAAAAACCTTGTATCGACAAGCTCTGCCCATCTTAAAGGATTTTCCCCCTGCATCCCAACCTTCCAAAGGTATAGTTTGCAGGTAACAGCACTGTTTTATCAATCTAAATATGATGTGTATTTAAAATTCCTTAGGTGTTCCTCGTCCCTACAAAAACAGCTTAGAAACAGAATCAATCTTAGTCAGACAGACTTGGCTCTAAATTACATTTCTGGTGCCTATTATCCACCCCCTTCCTTTTTTTTGTTGTTGTTGAAGCTGCACTTCACCTGACTTGTAAAAGGTGGATGACACCTTTTCCTTCCTAAATTGCTGGGGATTAAATGAGATAAAGCACGTCATGTAGGGCATGCTCAGTAAATGCTACTTTCCTCTTCACACAGAATTATTTGTCATACTGGACGTATCGCACTCCAAAATCTCATTCAGTCTGCAGGAGATGCGCTTCAGGTCTGGGGAACTGGTAACCTAACCTGGTAAGATGACCTTTTCACCCCAGGTCACACCGCAGGTGAAAGAAGCAGAGCTGGGTTTCCCAACAGTCTCGTGCCCTATTTTCTGTACAACAACCAGCTCCATCAAAATCCTCATCTCAGGAAACAAGCCCCAGACTCTGGTTCCTGAGGAACCACAGCCCATTCCAAAAATGAAGCCCAGAATAAACGAACCCAGAGAACAACACTAAAATGACTAGGCTATTTATAAGAGATTGATTGATTCTAGTGAACATCTGTATGAGTTATTGTGTCAAAAACGCAGGGGTCATAATTGGCTCTGATATGATCCAATGCCTGTGACCCTGTCCCCCTGACATCCTCTGGGGGCCACCAGTTCTGGCCCGACACAGCTGCTCGGCTCCCCCAGTTTGCAGCTATATTGACACAGCCATTTTCATGGTAGGCCTGTCGTAAATTTGTTGCTACATGGTGCGTCTGCCCCAGATTGCACGGTGTACGTAAATTTTTGTGTGTGTGGCGGGGCTGGCATGGGAGTGGGGGGGGTACCGGGCCTGAATGAAGCGTGTGATGGGCCAACCCGCAGGAGACCTAACCCTGATAAATTGTTTACTTGTTAGTGATGGGGCTCGAGAGTGGGCCGGGGGCTGCAGGCACAGCAGGACGGAGTAGAAGGTGGACCCACGCCAATTACCAGCCATTGTGGTGCCCCACCCCATGATTGACACCAATGTCTCCCCTCTCACCATGGGTCCTTTTA
>PVKM010013757.1:0-10000 GCA_004027735.1 Carollia perspicillata | reverse complement strand
ACTGCACTTCGTGCCCTTGTGAACCTGTTGAAAAATAGTGAAAGAGAGTTGAAAAGTACCACTGGCTCCTAAAAATAGTGCTGACTAGGAGGCAGAAAGGGGGAACTCCGGTTTTATTCAGTGCTAAAGATAACACCACCAGAATGATAGACTCCTCTGAATTGTTTGTCCCCACTGGCCATTGTCCCCTGGGCACTGAATGAGCCTCTTAGCAGCTCTTGAGCGCCTGTCACAGGTAGGCACCCAACAGAGATAATTCCCAGCCTATGCTTGACTGCTCCTTTATAGAGACTCACTCATGGCTCTGAAAGGCCTCAGACACTGTTGAATAAACTCCTACTCGCTTCCATAAACTTTTTCTCCCACTGAATTTTCCGGGGATGTGAGCAGCTTCCCAGCCTTGCCAGAGGATGCTTCTGAATGCACTCCTGTTCTGAATCAAAGCCTGACAGCCAAGCTTCTTTCCAAAGCAAGAGAAAAAGGAGAAGAGGAAGAAACGGGGCCACCGGTCCCCAGGAGAATCTCTGTGTTTCTTCTGCAGGTGAAGGCCGACTCCCAGCAGCTCAGGCCTTTGTCCTGATCCTCCTATGGGCTCATATATTTGGGTTGCAGGAGACTTTTTTTTTTTTCCATGAAAGGGAAAAGTCTCTATTTGTTCTCCAAGCCCTGTTTCTTTTGGTTTTAAAAAAGAAAGATGTCCCTCCAGGACATAGACACTCTTGGGCACGTTTGTCTTTGGAATGTCCTAGAAGAACATGGCTTTGCAGCTATACCAAGCTCTCATTTGAATCCAGGCCCTACTGCTTACCAACCTGTAGGGCCTTGGGCGAGTCACTCGCCTTTCTGAGCCACATTTTCTCACCTACAAAATAGGGCTGTTCATAAACTGTCTCGCAGCCTCTTTTCTTTCAAAGATTGAAACAAATCATGTAGTAAAGTATTCAGCATGATGCTCAGGAGGAAACAGAGCTCTATAAAAGGTATATTTTTATCACTATATGATTACCCTATTTTTCTTATGTTATTCCTGTGATTTATTTACTAGAGTCTAAGTAGCCTTTAAGCCAGTCCTTTGCTTCTCAAGGATATTTACCCAACTTCCATTCGGATTTTTCTAAACTGGCTTCCCAGTAAAGGAGACACCACTTCCTCTTTAATACTTACAACCCAGCTCCTGAAAACATTCTGGGTAGACACATTTGGTCCTATTTCCTCATTCAGATAACGGAGTGGAAATGAATGTGATCTCAAAGGACTGCTTTGAGGTCACCGACGTGATGGGCATGAGAATGCTTGGGAAGGAAATTATATGAAACATTTTATTATTGTCCTTTGTATTCTACACTTCTTACTCACCTTTTATTTCACTGTGTGAAATAAAAGTGAACTAAACAAAGTGAACACACGGCATTTCCAGGAAGATCAAGAAATCCCTTTAGCCAGAAAGAGGAAAATGAATCTCAAAGTAGGGCAACCTCGTCTTCCTTCCCTATCCCGCCAGCATTCCCACTGAAACATCACCAATAGAACACACAGACAGAAAGGAGACCCATCTCAGAGGTCTCCGTTCTGAAATATCAAGCACCAGCAGCACTTCCTCAGTGGAACCACAGGGGATTCGATCAACACGCTGATTAGTGCGTGGGTCTTCAAAAGCCAGGAGGGTTGGTGGTTAAAGAGGAGGCTGCCCCACTGAGCACATTAGCATTCTTTCTCTTCACAAGAATTAATGCATTTGCACACAATTCTAGTTGTCCCCCCTTTAGGATCAGCACTAAGCTCCCTGAGGCAAAGTACTAGGAAAAGCTGTTCGAAAGACATCCTGCCCCAGTTTGAATCCATCAGCAGGAAGAATCCATTCCACTGAAACACCTTTCCTCCCAGCTTCATAAAGCAGGACTGCTTCTCAGCAGTCCACCTCCTCATTCAGCAACAACTGAGCATGGACCCTGCGCCTGGTCCTGTGCGGTGTGGGGGCATGTACAAATGAGTCGGGAACAGGGCCCGAGGGCCAAGAACTCACTGTCTGAGTAGGACAACGAGGCTACAGACAAAGAACTCGAAGACACAGTAAAAATCCACTATGCCATGACGGAGGTGCATGTAAAATCCTGCGGGGTTCAGATTCAATTTTGAAGAGTAAGGAGGAAAGGATCAGGAAAATCCTCTTGAATTGTGTCTTAAAAGATACAGGTGGATTTGTCCTGGAGGAGATTGGCTGGGGGTTGGAGGTGAGCTCTCAGGTAGAGAAACACTCAAAGCTCAGAAGTGTGAGGTCAAGGGGCAAGTTCAAGAACCAAAGACTTAGGAAATGTCCATCCAATGTCCAAACAGGAATGAACTCCGAGAGACAGGGACCTTCGTTACCCACACCTTTAGCAGTTACTGGGCTGGTTGGGAGCCACCTTTCTGCTCTCGGTTAAGTTCCACAAATGCCCACCTCTTTCCACAGAGTTCCAGCAGGACTTCTGAGAAGCCAAACCAGGGTGAGACTTGGTCCTTGGCTTCCCAGGGAGCAGAGCTCTGCTTCTTAGTCCATTTCTCCTCCAAAACCAGTGTTAACATCCTCTTTACTGTATTGAAGTTAGCTGTTGATATTATCATACATGAGGTGGTCTACCTACACATATAATTTCAAAAAAGCAATGCATGCTGTATCAGTGATATAAAGGAGAAATAAAAGGAAAATGATTGATAACAAAACCATGTATTTCAATATGTAGATGCTTGAGGAAACTTAGACTGGTACTTAGGAAAGGTCAGAAATGTTCATCCACATACAGAATCAGAGTAAGCGCAACAGCTATGAAAGCAGACTGACATAGCTGTTTCATCAAAGACTCAGATACCACCGCCATTGTTGCCATCCGTGTGCAGAATTTTCTGAAATGGTGAAAAACTCTTGGCCAAAGGCCAAGCTAAACAAAGTATAACTGTCCTTTTTCTTTTTAACAATGGTTGCTGCAGTCCTGGTTAAAACAGAAAGATTACTTGGTGTCTATATATAAAACAGAGTTAGGTTTGAGCCTTGGGTAATTATAAACAAGTTTTCAACCTTCACTATCTGGTGGAGCATCACAGAATCTTGTGGGTGGTCGGAAAATTACTCATTGTCTAGGACTGTCCTGTGCATGGCCACTGCACTGGAAATGACAATGGTCCTCTCCAATCAATGTGACGACCAGTCCCCACATATGTAAATTCCCCAAATGCCTCCTAGGGTCAGTGCTACCCCACTGAGAAGCAGAGTTTAGTTGAAGAGGGAACGTTCATAACTCCAAAGATGATTAGTATGATAAGTAATTACCTATCAAATGTCAGAACAGACGTCAAATACTATTCAAAGGAGGGCAAGGACACCTTGGATTCAAGTCGCCAGGAAATTCTTCACAACTAAGCATGGTGACTGAAGAAGTATAGACTGAAGTCAGACAGACCAGGGGTCCGGATTCTCAACTTTGACTCTTACTCCCTGCATGAATTTGGGCAATTCATTCAAATTCTCCCAGCCTCCTTTTGCTTAACTGTAGAATGGGAATAATGATACTTACATTGAAAGGCGAAGAGATAGGATTAAATGAGATCATATATGTAAAGTTCTTAGACAGCAGATATTATTTGTAGATGCTCAACAAATATCTGCTATTGGTGTAGGGGAAAAAAGCAATTTCAGCTTGCCCTCCAAGGATGGCGGGAGTGGGGGAAGGCAAGGTAGTCACAGCATGATGACAGGCCTGGAGGCAGGGTCTCTGTGGTGGTTCTGGGGGCAAAGTAAATAGTTCAGCCAGGCTGGCAAAGAGGGTGGGAACAGGAGGCATGCTGGGTGAGGCGGGCACATTTAAGAGCATGAAGCTTTGAATGCTCAGCTAAGGAGGTTGGCATTTTTTCTTGTTAGCTAAAGATGCAATGAACCTGGAGCAGTTCAATCACATGTAGGGTAAAGCCCACTGCAGACAAGCCACATTCTGTACCACATGCTTCTCACCCTGCTCTACACCTCAGCTGACATGAGCTGAGGTAGCCTGGAACTTGAGGGCAGCCTGTTCAGTAACCTGTGACTTATGCTTAAAAAGCCTGCTAGCAAAATTGAGCTAGGCCAATCAGATACTTCCTTCAGGAATTTGAAAAGAACAAGACAGTAGCAGACAGAGTTGAACAGAAAATTCTCCAGGCACACCTGGAGCTGGGGTATCTATCTACTTGGGACCATGGGCATGCTGCAGTGAGGAAGAAGCCAGGTGATAGAGAGCTCACAGACTGGGTTGGACATGCACAGGGCAGCAACACCATTATGAGAAACTGCTTGGCGCATAGGAGAGATCGAGAGAGCAGCGAACTATGATACTGGTGGTTTTCTGATTCTAAATCCAGTGATGTACATCCTTACAAAAATTTGCCTTTTCTTAAGGTTAGTCGAATGTGTTTATGATTTCTAATTACCCAAACTTCTCTAAGCACAGTGGTGTTTATCTCTTCTGGAGGTTCCTGAATAAAGTGATTCCAATTCTTTAAAAAGTCTTATGCACATCAATATCCCAACTTTGGATGCAGCCTAGTTGTAGAGGGGATATGCCAAGTTACAACCTATGATATTATAAGAAAGACAAAGAATGGATTCTGATTGAAGAATGTGGTAATAAGCCTTAGGCCTAATGTCTCCTCTCTCAACAAAATTCCTACTAAAATTATCAAAGCAAATCAACCATTATGGAGAAGAAGTCAATTTTATCATTGGAAGGTAGGAGCAACGCCACTCATGTGCCCGCAATTTTAAGGACTTTCTGCACAAGCAGTACCATCCTCTGGAAGGAACGCCAATGTGCCACGTAGGAACAAAGACTGCCCGAATTATAAATGGAAGAAACCCTCGTGGAACCCAGACAACAATCCTAGTTTGCAGCATTTCCTGGGGAAGTCAAGGGATGGACCACGTTGAGCTTCCTGAAGCCTCTAGAAAGGCAGGGTGCTATACAAGTGAGACAGCAGAAGTCGAGAGCCTGTGGCAGCAGACCACACGGACATGAATGGATGGTCTGTCAAAACACACAGGAGACCTGCCAGAGGTGGTGCCTAGCAAGAACCACATTAGAGAGGAGAATGGGGGAGGTTAATACACAAACTGCACATGAGACACACAGAAGTAAATGTCCCTGCTTGGACCCCTGTGATGGCTGCTTCCTTCAAGCCCAGGAGATAAAGGTGTTTCTGATCAGTGAAAGAGAGAGACTGTAGGGAGTCCCTTGTAGCTATTCTCCTCTTTCTTCTTTTTTTAAATATGTATTTTTAAAGATTTTATTTATTTATTTGTTTTTAGAAAGAGGGGAAGGGAGGGAGAAAGAGAGAGAGAGAGAAACATCAACGTGTGGTTGTCTCTCGTGTAACCCCTACTGGGGGACCTGGCCGGCAACCCAGGTATTGTGCCCTGACTAGGAACTGAACCTGTGACCCTCAGTTTGCAGGCTGGTGCTCAATCCACTGAGCCACACCAGCCAAGGCTATTCTCCTCTTTCTAATTAGTGAAATGTTTAGTGGTAGCACATTGCTACTTAGAATAAAATGGGTATTTCCCAGCCTTCCTTGCAGGTAGAATTCAGACATGTGACTAAGTTCTGGCTGTGGAATCTTAAGTGGAAGTATCCTGTGGCAGCTTCCATGGACCTCCCTTAGTCTCTCCTTACCCCTTTCCTGCATCCTGCTACCTGGTGTGCATGTGATGTCTGAGACTCTATCTTGGACCATGGGACTAGGGAACACACCCTTATGATGGCATAGGTATGAGGAGACTGCATCTCTGAGGACTTCGAGAGAGCTATCATATCTTGCCATGTATAATGCACACTTTTTTGCCCAAATCTTTGAGGGAAAAATATGGATGCACATTATACATAGGTATAATGATTACATACCATGGGTATAATAATGGGTATAATAATCCTGTATAATGCACACAACAATGCAGGTGTGCATTTATATATGGCAAAACACGGTACCTTATCAGCCCTAGATTTTTACCTAAAATAGAAACGCATTTCTATCTCATTTAAAATACTGTTATTTTGTATCTGTGATACAGTCAAACCTAATTCTAACATTCAAAAACTAACACTATAGTAAATCTAAAGTATGCACTTTAGACCCTGGCTGGATAGCTCACTTGGTTAGAGCATCATCCTGACTCGTCAAGGTTGTGGGTTTGATCCCTGGTCAGGAAACAACTGTAGAACAAATCTCTCTCTCTCACTCTGTCTGTCTGTCTTCCCCGTCCTCTCTCCTTAAAGTCAATAAATAAAAAAAATAAATAAATAAAGCATGCACTTTAAGGAGCTATATAAACAAATAAAATAGAGACTTTCTACTGCAAAGATGAGCAAAAGGAGAGAATTCCCTGGATACATATTCAGTAATTTACACAAAGAGCCAACATGAGTTAAGAGAAGACACACAGCCCTATGAAACAAAGGAGAACTATAGAAACACCTCCGATTTGTACTATCAGTAAGCTCTAGAAGCTGCTGCTTCCTATCAGACAGGGTCAAATTGTCAATGAAGGGGGAAAACCCCACTGACGAAAGTTTCCTCAACGAGCAAAGCATAAGTAATGAATTTTAGAATGCACTGGAGGCAATAAACAGGAGATTGAGTACTGCAGGAATCCGGGCATATATTCGACTTTGTACTACCCCTCCCCACACTTACAACACAACACAATCCACCCTCCTCCAACATTTGACTTCACCTATTCCACTAAGAATATTGTCTATTAGGTATGAATTCCCTCAGACTTTCCTCTATACCCCTGTCCTGCATTTCTACGTGCATACACTTTCACCCAAAACCCTCTAATCCAAGAGGAAGATGTACGTTTGCACATTTTAAGGCCAATCTTTTAGTCTCTATCCTTGATCACCTCCTTTTCTAATTTCTCTAAGATCAGGACATTGTTCTTCCTCTCCTGTATTAATTGTTACCCTTTTATTAGTTGCCGACTCCTTTTGTGCAGGTTGTAAATACAGTCACGCACTGCATAATGACATTTCAGTCAATGAAGGGCCACATATACGGTGATGCTATATCATACAGGTTAGGGGCGCAGTAAGCTCACCATCTAGTCCTGTATAAATACACTCGATGATGTTCGCAAATGACAAAATCACCTAATGACACGTTACTCAGAAATGTATCCCCATTGTTAAGCGGCACATGACTACATGTTCAAATCACCCATCTTTTCAAAAACCCTGCAAATCTTCATCCTCCACTAGTATCCCACCACCTGTCATCTCCTGTCCCAGACACAGTCCCCAAAAGAATAGATGGCACTCACTATCTACGTGTTCCCACTTTGTGTATGTCCAAGCAGTGTTTTTTAAACAAAGTTGCTTAAATACATTGTTTTTATTATAAAATAATATATGTTAAGTGTAGAAATTTTCAAAAATGTAATAGGATACATAAAATAAAAATTATCCATATATCTATGACTTGGTGACAATTATTTTGAATATTTTGGAGATTTTTCTATTCATCTAGTCTTTATATATTAAAATATAAAATTAAAGCCTACTATAATTATGGTTTTGTAGTCTTTTTCTCACTTTATATAATATTTTGCAATTATTCTAGGTCATTAAGTTTTCTTTAGAAATATGATAGTACTTTAAACAATAACTTGTATACAAAGATTTATAGCCCCACTATTCACAATAGCCAAAAGGTGTAAATGACCCAAATATCCATCAACTGAAGAATGGATAAGCAGGATGTAGTATAACCATACGGCAGACTATTATTCAGCTATAAAAAGGAATTAATGACTAATACATGTTACAACATGGACGAATCTTGAAAATGTTAAGAAGCCAGACACAAAAGGCCACATATGGTATGATTCCATACATATAAAATGTCTAGAATAGGAAATTCATGGATCCAGAGGGTGGATTAGTGGTTGCCAGGGGCTAGGGGAAGGGGCAGTAAGGAACAGAACTGCTTAAGGGTGAGAGGGTTCCTTTGGGGGTAACGGAAGTGCTCCGGAACTAGGCAGTGGTGGTGGTGGCCCATCATCATGACGTGCTAAACACTATTGAGTCGTACACCTTATGATGGTTACAATGGTAAAGTTTAGAGTCGATGATTACAAAAATTACATTGTGTGGCCACGCTATATTTTATGTAACTATTCCTCTATTGTCTAACATTTAAGTTATTTTTAATTTTGCTTTTCACACAATATTACAATGAAGTTGTTTTATCATTAACTGGACATAATATTATAATGGCAGTTGGTTTAATATATATTTTTATTTAACTAAGGAGTATTAATCTATTGCTAATGCTCTAGGCATTTTAATCAGAAATAAGTGCTGAATTTTATCAAGCAAGTTTTCAATATTCATTGATTGAGATCATTATGGTTTTTCTTATTTAACCTTTTATCATAATATGTTTTATCTGTATATTTTTGTAGAGCAAACTGTTCTTGTATTCCTGTTATACATCTTACTTGGTCAAAGGGTATCACTGAATTCTGTGTACTGGTATTTTCTTTTGGACTCTTCCACTCATTCACAGAAATGAGATGATTTACAGCAGCATGTCTGGGGTCTTAAAATATCTGCAGAACATCAAACACATTTGGAAAATATTTTGATAAATGTATTTAACAGTTTTTTTAAATTACTGAAGTCCTCAGAGTCTTTATATTTTTAAAAAAGATTTATTTGTTATGTTTTAGAGAGAGGGGAAGGGAGGGAGAGAAACATCAGAGTGTGGTTGCCTCTCACACAACCCCAACCAGGAACCTGGCCCATAACCCAGGTGTGTGCCCCTTACTGGGAATCGAACTGGCGACCCATTGGTTCTCATGCTGGCACTCAATCTACTGAGCCACACCAGCCAGGGCCTCGGAGCCTTTAATATGCCATTGTGCACTTTGAGCCTCTGAGGGGAAGATATAATACAATAATTTTCCACATTTATCAGCCCACAGAACACATTTTTGCAGTCATACCTATCAATGGAATAGTGTTCCATAATGTGGAAGTATATTCCATCAGATGCCATTGGGAAACTCGAGCTATTTTTTTTCCTGTTGGCCAACTATGAGTGTATTAATCTTTTATTTACTTCAAAGAAGAAATTAGGTATCCTTTTCTGTGCTTAGACACATACAGGTCCTGCCCCCTTCTCTTTCTCTCTCAATCTCAGTATGATTTTCTAGAAGTTTTTCTCTTTCACTGATTTTATCACAAAACTACTGCTTAACTGTAAGTCCTGCATCTCTGTTCTCTAACTTGGCAATTTTTGTTTTTATCTGCACTATTTCTGTCTGTCTCATTTAGTATCCTATCAGGAAAATAGAAACTACAATAGTTGTGGGAACGGAGAACATTTAACTTATGGAAGTAAATAAGTATTCAAAGACTCAATGGGCAAAAGGGGACTCTGAGATGGCACAGGATGCGTAAGCACAGTAAGCATGTCCCTTCCTCCTCCGCCAGCTTTCCAGTGCCCTCTCACTCCTGCAAGTTATCTAGCCAAAGCAAAAAGTGGTTAGCAGAATCTCCGTCCCAGCATCACAGAGCAGGACACCTTCCTTTGCTCTCCTGTTCAGTTTTCCTTTCCTTTACTCTTTTTTTGCATATTTTTAATTATGTGAGGTATAATTCACATGCGATAAAATTCACCCTCTGAAAGTATACAATGTGGTGGGTTTAGTATATTCGCAATGTTGTGTGACCATCGCTGCTATCTAATCCCGAAACATTTTCATCACTCCAAAAAGAGGCCTCATACATGTTAGCAGGCACTTCTCATTCCTCACTGCCCCCGCCCCTGGCAATCACTAATCTACTATCTTTTGCCTATTATGGACATTTCACACATAGATGGAATCGTCCAATATATAGCATTTTGTGTCTGGTTTCTTTCACTTAGCATAGTGTTTTCCAAGTTCATTCATATTGTAGCATGTATTGGTACTTCATTCTTTTTTTTTTTT